>DWPA01006256.1:0-11137 GCA_018251375.1 Calpodes ethlius
TTTATTTCTGAGTTGATTTAAATAACGCATCGCATCTATGTTGTTTACTTGTATTTTATATTCAACTCCAATTCAAATATAATTATTTAAAAAACCAATAAAATAAGACCTGTAATGAAAGTAATAATACAATATGAAATGTCTATTTATTTTTAGATAGCAATAGTTTCTTTATCTTTCTAAATTTTAACTTTTTTTGATTTTCCGTTTGCCATAAACGATGTAGATGTGAACATTCATTAAGAAGCAAATAGTGTTTAAACTTAATAAATCATTATATATTATAATATAATTTAACAAAATGCTAACTGTTACTGACTGACAGACTATCACAGTCTTAACCAGTGGACATCAAAGTTTAATAAACTTTATACGATGATTCGTTTGCACTATACAGTGCAGGAGAGCACCCAGAAAATAATTTTCGAAAATCAACTCCTAAATGGGTATAATGGGAAGGTAAATATTTCTATGAGTATCGGGCACAAAGTTGTAGTTAAATTTTCATTTTATCCTGATTTTTTCCGGGCAGGAACTGGCCACATTTTTTGTGGCCGTCACCTTTTATTTTTGTTAATTCTTGGGGCTCTTTCTTCGCCGCATAAGTTACTCCCTCCCCAACCTCCGTGATTCTTTACGCCTTTTTGTCACCGTTTGAATTCTTTTGAAGAAACCCTTTCTTCCCATCTGCTACGCCCGTCAATATTAACTCCGCTACGAGTTAAACTTTTTAATATCCGTTAAATTTTGTTACGCCGGCGTTATGCCTTTTAAGAAGCTTGGAAAAATTCAGCACTTAGTGACAATCTTATTAGGGAATTTTAATCGAGATCAGCGACTAACGAAATTGGGACATTCGGTAACTTCGGTTATTTTTCTATTATACATTACAACCATTAATTATACAATGTAAGTTCTAAGACAATATACAAAAAATCAGCGCACCCTTACAACAATCGAGTGTATAATTCTAAGATTCATTAAATTATTCACAGGGGAAGCAGGAAACAAGAAAAAAATAATGTAAACGAAATGTTTAAAAAAAGTTGTTTGAAAGAAGAAATCATGATGGGGCCACAGTTGTCGAGACACGGAATTTTTAATCCATTTCCCAGCCGATTAATATTCAGGACCCGACTGGTCTGGCTCATCTCCTCCTCCATTATTGCTTGGACGCCATCTCCGCCACCACCGGCCTACTTTGCTTTGATTTCCAAACTAATTACCTTCCTTTTGTAATGAATTACGTCGCCCAAATGTAAATCTTGCCTAGAATATTAGTCGTAAAAAAAATCTCAAGACAGTTACTTTTATTTTAACCAGAAACCGATTTTTCAATGTCTACAATTCTAAAACCAAATTGTACAGTTCTGAATAATTTAAAAATTTAACATCACTAACACTTTTCATGCCAATCAATATATTATAGTAATGATACTTTACCCGAAATTTCTAAGACAGAGTTGTTTTTATCTGTTGATTTTAGTTATTCTGTATACCACTACGATTGAATATAAAGTTCCTTGTTTGGTTTATTCAAATAGAGATGACCCGGGGTAAACATATTCATCCACAACAATTGATAGTGTGGATTCAGTTTGCAATTACATAAAGACAAACCAAGTCAGACCTGTTTTGCATCTCGAGTCAAAGCAATATTGCCTTAATATATTCAATATCCGGGGAGATGATAATTTACCGACTCGGGTAGAATCCATTATGGGTATTTACTTGACCTGCGTTTAGTGCTTACTAAGACAACAGGGGTGACCGAGCGGTACGTACTCTAATGCTGAGGGACTGTTCAAGGAGGCTCCACATCTCTGGGGACCAACAGGAAATCAATAGAACAATTACTTTTCTATAATCACTACATGTATGAATGAAGAACTCCAAAATGTATTACGATTTGAAAAAACAAAAAATAATAAAAAATATATAGAAACACACAAACATTGCAAGGTGAAGAATAAATAAAAAAAAATGTTGATTTGCAAACGTAAAAAACGTTTTGTTTCCCGACAAAATGACGTAGGTATGAGTACCTATGCTTTATGAAGCACGGTGGCGCGAACCACAAGTCAAACGTTCGAGATTTGAATTCCAAATTCGTTTCGCGGTTATTTCGATTCACCTTTCTGTTTTTCTTCTTATTGTTTATCTTACGTTTTTATTTGTTGTTGGCAGCCGATAAAATATTTGTGTAAATGTAGCATCGCGTTGATAAAAAAAAACTTTCATTTTTTTTCTGTAAATTCTTTTTTTTTAATGTGACACACTAGTAATATAATCGTGAAACCTAAGTATTGTCTACGTTAAAAAAATGCTTACATAATAAGTAAAACTAGTCACATTTTCTGGTTTTAAAAAACGCGTTTAAAAAATATTAGGATTAAGTCGATTTAAAACATCCTGTAACTCCCATTCAAGAGCAAAAATTAAACAATTTTCAATAATAAGTGTCGAAAAGCAGTTATAAAATAAACCCTTTTTAGTTGTATTTTATGTATAAAAGTATTCTTATAAACATTGTAGCCAAACCGCGTTTACGTTATAAAGACGTAGAAAATCTATATATAGATCATCAAATCCGGGATAATCTATAAATATTGCCCCCAACATTTTGGTTTCGAACCAAATTTTAAAGTGACAATATTCCTTATTGTATCGGCGGCGTGAAAAATGTATGCACACCCCCTCGAACTGGAATGATAGGTAGGGTAACCATATTGTCTTGTAGGGTAACGATATGTATGAAACGGTTGAATATTGAAAAGTTGAAGAGGCTGGGTTAATTTATGGAAAGCATTATTATTGTTGTGATAAATATTATTATTGTTATTAAAACAGTAATGAAATAAACACTGAAAATGTATAGTTATGGCGTAGGGAAAAGAGTATAGAACAGCTAAGTTTTTTGTTATAATGATTACGAAACAAAATACCGAAAAAAAAAATCAAAAATCATAAACTTTTTAATTTCAGCAGTTTTATTATGTATAGAAATTTCTCAATTCTAGATTTATAAGCCGTAAAAATCATTTGTTAGTGACCCTACTTACGTTCTTACTTACCTGCTTACTTGAACGGAATTCTATTGCAAGCTATGATTGTGTTCTTGCCACTGTTGTATATAAAAAAATATTGTTTATAGAATTAAAATTGTTGTTAACATTACTACGTATATTTATACATACTTCCAATTATGTTACATAAATAATATATTTGTGTCCTGGAATATATCACCACGACCGTGGCAACTGTAGTAACGTTGGAATACTCCCGTTTCATGGCGCGCGTGGGGAGTTATTAAAATTATAAACAAATAAAATTATTCAGCACGCACCCTTACGAACCATGCATGCTCTGAATACTTCATGTGTAGCAAGCATACAGAATGCCCATTATGTTTACTTCCTTATAATATTTACAACGTTCAATCAAAGCAGTTTATTTTAACAATTTGCATTAATTTTTGCATAAACATAATTTTATATTTTACTTTTATTCCTTGACAAAAGGCTATTTTAAATAAAATTCTACTAACGCTCAACTATAAATACAACTTGAACTAAATTATTGATCATTAAAACTTGTACACTATGAATAAGTTATAATTTTTTTAGTCTTTTCAAGACTGTAGCATTATAAAGCTACGTCACATGTTCCACCATAATTCATCTCACGTCGATCTCGCAGCTATCTCGGCTCGCGATAAGCGTTTTCTCATGACTTGCATATTCGGCAAGGGAGCGCGGCCAAGCGTGATTCTACCAATCGACATGTTTATCGCTTTAATATAAAATAAAGGGAACAGGGTTAACGTATGTATATCGATAGATGAGAAACGACACGCGATCCGAGTGGAGGAAATTGTATTTTTTTGAATTCGTTACGCGCAAAATCGAGTGTCTCTCGAGACATGAAGGTGACGTTTACGGTTTACTTATTTCAAGATTCAAATCAAACTAAATTTACAGTTTAATAACGAACTTGTACTATTGTACAATTTAGTCATGTTCTCTTGAATGCAGTAGTAATTAAAAAGTTGTAATTATGAATCAGAATTATTGTATTTAATTAATTTCTACGTTTGTTATGTGAATAGCCAACGAATGAGCTGACTATCCATCCCCTTGGTAAATGACCGTAAAAGTCAAATTTCATCACAAATATCAAAATCATCGCTGATACGTTTCTAGTCAAGAAAGAATAGAGAAGAAGAACGAAAGAAAGAACTGACACTTATGCCCGAAACAAGACGTCATTTGGCGTCAAGAACGTCAATTTGCTATTGACTTGAGTCTGAACTAGAGCCAGTGGGTGGTACCTAGCCAGACAAGCTTACAGAAATCTCTTTTACATTGTGTAAACCTGACCATGGACCTTGGTCTCATTGTGACCATAACTCGAATGTGAAATCCAAAATTCGTGATAACGCATAATGTGAATACAGTTTACATTAATTATATTTATAATTTGTTGTTAGGTAATAAGTTTATTCCGTGTGTATTTTCATATTTAATTATTACTAGTGACATGTTCTGTGCTCTAAATTCGACCGTATTTCATATTGTCTAAGGCTAACTTCACATTGACGGTTAAAATACATTATTTTCTTTAATAAACATAATTGTAACACGTATTAAAGTTACAAACTTTACTCCTTTCACATCCTCTTAACTTAAACCTTATCTATATCAAATCTAAGAACCCTACGTGCCAATATTATGATTAATGAGTACAAAGAGTTTCCCTTTACGTATTATATTTATTAAGATATCAATTTAGGTATTCTTAATGATAAATTTTATAACGCATGTATATCATCTTTTCATTTTACTGAACTATCTATACCAGCACTAATAGACACGCTAACCTATTCACGTTTATTCTCAAAAAAATTATGACAAAGACATTTGGTACAGAAAACTAATGTCAGTTGAAAGGTAGTATGTTTAGAACCAAAGTACTAAATCGTCTTGTAATTTACATCGGATTTCTAAATATTTATATTAAGGTTTTTTCCAATGAGTAAATAGAACTTAGCAACTATCAGTCACTTACTTGACCACTATAAATAACATTTGGATCAAGTAAACCTTTGCCGCGGACGGTAGGGAACGGTATCGCTTCGCACGGACACTTCAACAATGACGTTAAAAATGGATTCCCTATCCAGCTGTCGGTCCCGATGAATCACTCCACTGCACCTAAAGAAGGAAACCCTCTTGAATATTATTTGCACATTTCCAAATATCAATCAATTTATTGCTTCAATCTGATTGCAAATTGGTGAGATATTTTTATTGGAATTCGTGAAGGGTTAGGATTTATTCTATAAGAAATTTTTGATTGTTGCATCATGAAAAAGATTTTTTTGGAGAAAAATGTCTAATCGTTATTCATGTTTTGTATATTATAAGTAACACAGGCGAGTACATTGCTAGTCTTGATAACTTAATTTTTACCCGCGACGGAACGGAAATGGTATATACGTTTGGGGTGAGAGGATGTATGTTTGTTTTTATTTTTCCGGAACAAAATTATTTCCTACATAAAAAATGTTTTATATACCACCTCACAAAAGATAAATATTGTTGCCGTAATTTTAAAAATTCGTACAAAATAATAAGTATATACACAAAACGCGATCATGTACCTAACCATTCCTCCCGTATATAGCCAAAACATTAAAAATTCTACGTCTAATGTTCCATATTCAAATATTGTATTCTCTAAATTGTTCCACGACTTCCACAAACATTACTCCATTTCGCTTTATTCGTTACAAATACTTCTTCATTCGCGGCATAAAATATTAATCTGTGAAGTAACGACCCCGTTATTAGCAATAACGTAACACGGCTATAGTATTCTCAACAGCGGTATGCTCATAAAAGCTGCGTGTTATACCGTTTGTGTGAACAAGCGGCCGCTCGGGACGCGAAACTTCAAGAATTCCCCGCTGGCTTGTCGCGAGCAGAGTTTTACGGCCAAATTAATATGGCAAATTAATGCGTTCCCGTACCGTATAATTTTCACGTATAGGGGTTTCTTGCGACAAGCCGACATATTGTTACGGGGGCTACAGTCCCACTAGGGCGAGATTCGTATCATTTTTCCATATGGAAATGATGTAACGAGCGGAGCGCACAAGACAACAGCGATATGCTAATTAAAGGAAAACACACAGAACGTAGGCCCTGTTTATTTTCGGTCCACGACGAGAAACGCCGTTTGTTTTTTAATTCCGTCTATTAAGTCTGTGGATGGTCTAAGCACTTGTGAGTTCCACTTTGATGTACTTTGCCAGACACATGAAATAGTAGATCAACATCATTTTGCAATAAATAGTCATCACTTGAATAATCATTCATATTCAATAGTTTCTGCGTCATTCAATAGAAGTATTATTTTTAAACTGTTCATATAATATAAGTAGTAGAAAATTTATAAAGCAGAGCTATCTTGCACTGATTTTATGTAGCCGTTCCGTTATAATGAATTTACAGATAAGAAAATACTGAATTATAGAATTGCTTACCGTTAAATTAATTTGACCAGAAATATCAACTCTTTAAATAATTTACGACTTATTTTTCAATTTCAAATTTAAACACATCCAATAAGAAACACCAAAGGAGTCTGCTACAATATCGTTAAAATAATTATACTCTCTGTAGTTAAATTATTCGTGAACTTTGTACGAGTGTATAAGGAGCATGTGACTTTATGAACGCGATTCGTCACGACAATTGAACACGTGGAAGGGTCCCTAATGAGAACTGTTCTTAGCAATAAGCAAGGATCTACGCGCAATAAAAAGGTAGATCTTGCGAGTTTCGTTTAATTTCCGGCGTTCTTCCTTCCACTGCATGTGTTATTTACAATATTACTTTAAAGGGTTTTACATTCACGCACACAGCTCCCATAATTTACTTTAAATGGTCTGTAAAATTAATGTTGGTACCATAAGAAATATGCGATTTACTTAATAACTGCTAATTGTAAAATTAAATAAACGAGACATTTCAACCCGTGTTTACTACGCAATTGTAGGAATGAACTCATGTTCATATAATTTTCTCTAAAGTTTTGTAACATTCATGAAATAAAAGATTGGATGTAACGACACAAATATATGATTTAAGTCTAAATATTAAATACATAATAAATAAATAAAGTCAATATTTTCAATGTTATTTATTCATTAAATTCAGTAGTACCTACACCTTAATTAAATACCTATGAAAAGTATACTACATTCTAGTTTAATACAAACCCGATAGATGACAGAGGTGAAGATATAAGTTAAACATAGGATACAGTGAATGCCTTACTATATAAAAGACGGACCAATATGAATAATTACATCAAATATGGCAAGACGTCGACAATATCGAGAGCAAACAATTAGAAGCAAGTTAGGGGAGGCAGGGGCCGATTAAGTTATACACATGCGGGTTAGACGTTAACCTGAGTCAGGAAGATTAAGATTCATCGAAAGGCCCTTACATGGAAACAAACATTGTATTACGAACCGGTGTCTTGGCAATGTTTGCTAAAGGTAGGCGGATGTTAATTTGGTATTCACCCCCTTTGCAAGCGTCGTGCCCAATATTAATATTTTGGTTATCTCAGGGACTTTCGTGGAAAAGGTTTAGGTAAGGTGACAGAAAGATTAGGTTTTCTTAGTGAAGTTAATTTGCGGTTACAAACAAGGGGACGTCCCTAGATGGTCTTAATGTTCTCGGAACGCCTTCGGGCTGTCCACGCGAGTTGATTTGGCTTGACCGTACACCGGGGAGCGGTCCGAACTATTAAAGCGCTAAGAGAGCCATTATTCCACCCTCTTGGGTCCTGCCATCTGAATAAATTAACGTCTTAATTGCCGCTATTGTAGTTTTTGTGGTGTTGACATTTTTATTACCATTAAGAATAATAAAGTTTACGAATCAATACCTACCATCGTGAATTTATGCTAATTCCAAATGTTTCGTATCGTTCAATGTTAAAGGTATTTCTCGCAATGGCTACTGGTCGATAAGCAAGTTAATCCACAAGATAAATAGCGGTCATACGATCATTGTGGATCGCCAATACGAGGGGACAGTTGAGTGATGCGTTTCTTTTGTCTCGCTTCGGGCAAAGCGAGACAATGTAAGGAAGGACTTAGCGCGTCAGCAATCGACATCGTATGAGAAATTTTCCTTACATAGACATAATGATATCATTGAATCGCCACTTTTGGAATTTATATATTTCTAGTGGTAAAAATATCGTAATGTAATCGAAAGTTTTGTGAGCAGAAGTAAATGGTTTTCGTACTAACGAGTATAATACGGGTTTCAAGAATTAAGAATATTTTAAATTAAGTCTGATTTTATTTTATTTATAGTATAAAAATAATACATTTTTCTTTTCTCGATTAAGGTGAGTGATTTTCCAAGATACACGATATTTTGCAGTCGGTATCTAATTATTCACGTGTCCTTAAACTTTCTTATAGTTTTTCTCTTTTTCAATCACCCAAAACTTTCCCAGAAGTTTAATGTTATACGCAAACTTTTAGGGAATGTCTAATATTTCTTAAGTCTTTTCTCCAAATCTGTGGCAAACATCTAAATTCTGAAATGTCCGACACATTAACTGCAGTCCACGGGCAGGGTGACGGCCGTACCGTTACGTATTAGAGGGGAACGCTTTAAATCGCCACCTATTGTAAGAAACGCTAAGTCCAGCAAAACTATTCTGAAATGCTTCTCTTCCTATCACTATTATTACTACTACTACTCCTAGAAATCGATTTCAAATATCTCTTCATATTATTGCATATTGCATTCATTCTTCGCAAATACTTTTCTCCAAAACATTACAATTGTTCCTTCTTTCCTTCGAATTCTATTAATTAATAGCGGAATTTGAATGCTATGATAAGTAATTTGTAAGAATGCTTTAGGTTATAAATATTTTTTTAGCGTACCTTAAAATAAAATGCAGTCGTTTAATAAATTATATAATTTAATAGAATGATAGAAATATATATACTAATAAACGATAAATACTGATCTCATGCACGATGAAAGATTAGGATAATAAATATACTTTAACACCAGACAAAACCCTCCTTTTACGGTCTTTGGTCAGTTTCCAGAACTGTTATCGGATAAACCGTTACTAGCCAAACATGAGTCCGAGGATTCGCTGAGATTTGCGAACTGCTAGCTATCGGATAAATTGACCGGTAATAATAAAATGTAAGGGGTAAGAAGAATGTAGATGGCTATTTAGATAATTGTTCGCAACGTTCGCATACAGTGGCCACTGTATCGGAAAAGTCATCAGATAGTGGGCGTTTTTATTGCCGCCGCTCGAGGTGGTCATTTACGGAGAAACTATCAATGGTCATATGAAATGGATGAATCGCATTGTGTTGTTGTGTTCTATATAGGTAGGTGTGTTTGTATGTCCTTCTTTCACAGCTCAACGGAGCATCGCTATAGTATGATTTTTGGTTTGAAGATTGGGAGGACGACGAGTACTATAGGCTACTTTTTACCGCGATTAAACATCTCGTTTCTGTGGAAAGATCCATTACTGTGTATATTTATCCAAATTCAAGTAAGTGTCTAACAACAAAACGTTGCCTAGCAACTAGTGATGGAAAGGAATTAACAACATTTTATTGCTGTTCTTGTAAAGCCGCGGACAATACCTAGTATAGGTACATACAAAATAAATATGCGCAAATCCTTATACTTACGAATAACATTTTTTTTATCATGTCAACACCTGGAAATGAACAGAAAGATCATCTGATGATGAGTGGTTATCATGGCTCATGGAAAACGATTACATCAAAGTAAACCTTAATTGCCAGCGAAAAAAGGATAGTATAATAAAAAGGTACAGTAAGGACATGACAAGCAAATGACGACGATTGATAAAATCGAAGTTGTATGGTCAAAAAGTATAACCAAAAACCATTTGTTTAACGTATACTGAAAAACCATTGGTAAAAACAAATGCTACTGTAAGCGAGAAACATGTTTGTACAGTGAAAAACATGTTTGTAAAGTGAAAAAGAACTGTTTATTTGCCACTGCGGGTCTAAATAACCCGGCAGGTGAGAAGTGTAATGGCATGCGAATTTCCCTTTTGCTCTTACGGCTTTCTGTCGTAGTAACGAATATTTTATGCGTCAGTAAACGCATTCAGACCCCGCACCGAATTATGACGGTCAAATGACCACCCGATGCGGAGACCAACGTAATCAGATTGGCTAACATTTCGTCCTTTGATAAAGATAACCCGTCTTTGTATTTCGCTTTGTTTTCGCATATCTTTATGTATTATCAGAATACTATTGTTAAGAACGTTTAGCAAAGATATATTAAGTATATATATACCAAAACAAAGCATTAAATCTTCTATATTTTGTATACTAACCTAAAATATCTTATTGACAAAACTTACAACAGATAGATATTAATTTGATGGTGTAAAGAGAGTTAAAATTTTTTTTTTAACTTTTTCACTTTACGAGTTTATTAATGTTTAAAAAAAACATCTAAGAATATTTTTTCATGTCAATGATACCTGGAAGATGATACATCACATAACTGTTCTACTGCTGGGTTCGGATCTCCTCTCACAATGTGAGGAGTACAGATAATAGTATAGAAAAGAAAGAAAGTTAAAGAGAAAGGATTAAGGAGAACAAATTATTGTATAATACATTAAGAAAAGAGATCGAATGTATCGGCCACCATAATTATAATACATCGAATCCTTACGCTTTCTTACCAAAAGATACAATGTAAATACCAAAATTAGAAGACAAACACTGGAACACAATCGGTTAGATTACATAACAATATATTGCTAATCATTTACTGAGTTATAATTTATTTAATTCATATACTACGATGTAAATTACCCTAAATGGTGGTAAATTAAAATAAACCGTAATAAAATACAATTTTGGTTTGTATTTATTAAACAGAAATTTCCACGCGATTTGTTTACAGTTTCGTAATGTATTCTACTCTCGCGCTCAGTTCAAGTCGTTCAATAAAGAGGCATGCATCCGGCACAGCGCGGGGTGAGATCGCTAAGCCGAATATTATGAGTC
>DWPA01006257.1:0-11137 GCA_018251375.1 Calpodes ethlius
TAATTTATTGTAGTGCATGCTTTCCTTTGTGGGAGGGAGGGAGGTACCACGCATGTTTTAAAGTATATACTGTCATACATTTTAATCGCGGATTGTTACAAAGTAGACTGATAATAGCTTAAAACATATTTAATACATAATTAATAAGTAATAAGTTAATGTGTTCATGTTATCGCCATACTACAGTCCTTCAAAGCAGTTTAAAATCATCTCTAAAGCTTTATACGGTTACCTACGTAACTACCGACCGTGATAGCTGTTGCTTGACTGGATCGATCACAGTCGATTCGAATTGTCGAATCAATCGAGATATGAGCGCGTCAATTTATTACGCAAGTATACATCGAATATGCAGAGCACATAGAATACGAGAAACGCGGCGAAGTAATTGGCTACCTAGATATTTCAATTCGTATACGATTACCGCGTTCATGAAACTGTTTTTGCGCAAAATTGTACGACGGCAATGTAACGTTAGCTCGTACAGAGCTTTGTCTACAGTGTGTAAATATTCTTATAGTAGCTGGACCGAGGGATTTAGCTCGCTGGTTTTAGCTCGAGGCGTGTCGTCGACGCGCAGCCACGTTTACGTTGTATTATTTTTATCGAAAATCTTGAAGTTTAATATTATAAAAGGAAAAAATATTAATAATTGACTAAAGAGATAAAGAAACAAAATTCTCATAGGACATTTGAAGTGCAAGAGTGAAATACATCAGGTTTATTTCAAAACCGGAGTAGATAAAGTTGACAATATTGCAACATTAATAATCTCGGCAGTTATTGGAATTATCGTAATCATAATAATCTCAACCTATAACTACCCCACTGCTGGGCTCGCATCTACTCTCAAAATGTTCGGAGTACAGGTCGCTGTCGTCTACCACGCTGGCCAAGTGCGGATTCATAGACTTCACACACCTTTGTGAACATTATGAAGAACTCTTAGGTGTGCAGGATTCTTCTTAAAAATTGGAGGTGCGTGCTGGATTGTAAACTCACGCCCCCACGTTCAAGAAACCAACGTCCAACTGTTGTATTCTAAAATATAGATTAATATCTCACGTATGTGTATATCTCCTGAACGTAGCGTATTTCATACTAAAGGAAATCTCTTATTTAATGTACAACGATTTACACATAAGCACGCCTATTCAGTTCCAAAATTGGATTTGAAGTGTGAGAGAAATTAGTCTATAATTTGTAACAATTATCGAACCAAATAATGTTGCCATATAACTTAAAGACTATTAGAGATTTATATGACAAAGAAAGTGTGGTTTCCGGGTGGTGATTTTTATCACATGTGTATTATAAAACACCTTATGATAAATGGTTATAGTCACGCATGAACATACATAACCCATATGGCATCATCGATGCGTTACCGACCGATGATGAAGGGAATAAACCGTATTATATTAGCTCTCCGATATTATAGTCCAAAAATGTTAAACATGGATGACATTTAGAGGGAGTGGTAGCTAGGCGGTTAACAATACTATCCAACAGAACCATACAGATTAAACTGGATAGTACAGAGGCTATCTCTAGTAGGAGGAACCTGGCGTCGAAGCCACGTCTATTGTTCTAGTTGAAGATTTTAGATAGTTTCAGCAAATTTTACATTTCCTGCTATCGATCTATACTGGAACATCATGGTAGAACTAGTCAAGCACACTATAACCTTCTTCGATGAGAAGAAAATACACGTTCGAAAATGTATGGCATTTTCAGAACAGTATTCAGTATATAGACAAAGCATTTTCGCTAAAGAGTATTCGGGCAGAACTGTAAATTAATCATTAATAGATACGTACTTGATTTAATTAATTACAGGTAACTAGCGTGGGATCGCTATGCATTTTCGATTAAACCTTAATTATAATGGAGAATTGGATTATCTAACGAGTACCATTACGGACGACAACCCCATAACTGCGTATTATATTCCGTCGGGTTTCGTATAATAAAATTCACTGTTCAGTTAATTGTTTCAATCGGATTTCGTGCGAACTTTGTGGTTAGAGTTATCCAAATTTTATACCTGACATTTAGAATATTATACAAGTTATCCGGACCACTTTTAACTATTGGAAATAATTATATAAAAATGTAACGTTTAGATGGAAAATGAAGTATTTAACAGTCGTAGTCAAACGTAAATGATCGGCGTGCTAAGTAATAGTGTTGTCGATAATTTGTAGGTTGACTCATCATTACAACCCATAATTGTCCCACTGCTGGGCTCGAGTCTTCTCTCTTGAGCTGAGGAGTATAGACCATAGTCCACCACGCTGGCCAAATGCGGATTGGAGGACTTCACACACCTTCGAGAACATTTTTGGTGAACTCTCGGGTGTGCAGGTAACTTGTTGGTGACGGGTTTGTAGGGTGACTAGTGACATAATTTCTTGACTACTTAGTACTTTAAAGGCTTTATAAATCGATCTGGTTTTCATCGACAAAGTCTTTAAACTATTTGAAAGTTCAAAGCCGTATAAGTTATGATAAAATGACACAGGTGACAAATATGATGATTGAGTTGAAGTGGTTTGGTGAAATTTAGGAGTACCAACAATGCATCAGTAATGTCTAAGGTCCAAAGACGACGGAGACTTAGGATTAGACTTAGACTTAGATTAGATTAGCCTTGTGACTAAGCTGCTTATATACAGCTATACTGTTTATGGCCATATTTAAAATCACTTCCATTTTATTACTAAAATCAATATGTAATGTGAAGCTTAATCAGTAATTAATAGAAGCTTCTATAATAATTAGTAATAGCTATTTACTGAACTCGACGTTTAATACTCTAATTACGAATTGGGCCTAATTAATAGACTGCATTGGCCATTTTAGTAGAAGCCATATTCATGTGTGCTACAACGGTAAAATTATGAACACTTAATATTTCTGTTATAACTATAGTAATAAATATTTGTTATATTATTTTTGTGAGGTTATTTTATTATATATAATTACGTTGTTTGACGTGTGTATATTTAAATTGTTTATCGTCATCTGATGCTGACGTCAGTATAATAATTTGTTATATGAAAATTTTATGGAGAATTATCATTAGATATCTATGATCTAGAGCTTTCGGAGTATTAACTTATAAATAAGTATATATCAGTCGATTCCAAAAGCTTTTACCTTGATCAAAAGTCTTGAGATTAATACAGCTTTGAGTTTCACAAAGTCGTGCTTTGACTTTGAGTAAGTGAAATTTCGTGCTAAATCATTAATTTCTTCTTATTCTTTATTTTTAAACGTATTTGTTTTAATAGTAACATTGTAGAAAGAATATAATTAAGTAAAATTCAGTAAAGATAGTATTCGATATCGACAATCCATTTATATCAGTATTTCTAGTAATAATAATAATAAATGAAATAAATATCGTGTAATATTTAATGACTTTATAACAAGTAATTTTTGCTTTTAAATTAAACCAACAAAAACGCATTAGCATCCATTTGAACTACGAGTAAGAACGTTAATTTTGACCTGATTGTTTAAGGTTGTGGAAATCTCTTGTTATTTGACCACTAATTCACTTTAATCCAGAGTAAAACAGTTGTATTTTAAATCATAACTATTTCACTTCTACTCTTTAAATTTCACATTAGCTGATGCTTGAAACTTCGTTCGCGCGTAATTAACATTTCATAGCTTATTAAGGGGGTAACCCCTTCCCTTAAATAAGCGATAAATACATTGTATATTGTCACGGACTTTTTTAAATTTACTAAATGCCAATATCTTTGTAGTATATGGTACTTTTTACTAGTAAATGCGTTCTTGGTAGTGATATTATTTGGCAATATCCCAGCGTACGAAAAAATAGTAGTTAAATAGTAGTTTCTCTTCCACCTGACGTTACAAATATTAATATTTAAGGCTTACCAAGAAATTTAGCGTAACGCTAAATAGACTTTGGTCTTCCTCATCGATGTTGCAATGGCATGATTATTTTTAAATTAATTTGTAGATTAGCGAGTTCAAACAGACTCTTCAGTTTCATTATTTATTTATTTATTGTTATTGTTCATTGGAACGAGTTACCCCAGTTTTACTAATTAACTCAATGTGATTACATCCTTATAAAACATTTTATAAATGAGTTATTATATTACAAGTAATATAGATTTGTGTTCCTTCTTTCTTCCTCTTACTTTATACCACAGTATAAAGTTTATACCACAACATTTATACGCACACACACTTTAATATAATTTGCCGTTTTCATCTTTATTATGTTGATTGAATTTTTTATATTTCTTTTACTCATGTTCAATTTAATATTTTTTCATTCAATATTGTTATATAAAACTTTATATTCCTAAGTTTTTGTGTTGTCTAGAAACACGTGTTACCTCAACTGTAACGTCTTGTGTATTGCAATAATATTATTTATATTTAAATTAATATCGGCGTACAATAAATAACCTCTTCATTTAAATGTATGTCATTTAATAATACACTTAAACGATTAGTAGATAATATTTTAAAGCAAAACTAACTCTATTCGTGTAACATCGCGGTAACAGTTGTGCTTAATTTTCCTCGCAATTTCCATTCGAAGGAGCAATTTGAAATGGTAATTAACACCGCATGTCGGTGATGGATGGGCACCGGTGGCGTATCAAGCGAGCCTATTCATCATAATTGCTTCTGTCGATACAGGTTTATTTATTACCATCCGTTCCATCATCGGGAGTGATCCGCCATTGTTCCATTTTTCATCCAACATCTCCAATATCATAAAACAAACAGATGCTTGTATTTATCGAGCTAGATTAACTTTACTGTAACTGTTTCACAGAGTAAGTAACGATCGAGTAATTTTCGCTTCAACGAAGATAAATCTGTACTATTAATCTACCTTATACACCCAACGCTCTATTATTTATTAAGTTACATTAGTAATAATTTTGTTTGCTTTTTCACAAGGCTGAATACTGTGGAATTATTTCGTATATATATTTAATAAATGAAATACCAAAAAAGTAACTTTCAGTACTAACAGATAAAGAATACTTCTTTTATCTTTTAATGTTACGCCTAGTGTTAGATATACTACTTTTGTCAGAAGTGTGAACTTCTACAAGCTAGATCGTGTGTGTTAGAGTGAATTCTGACGGAGTTAGTATCCAATAAAAGTTTAAAGTTCTTATGACAGATGTAAAACTTTATGCCTTGTTCCGCCAGCGACATCCTGTTGTTGCGGGACTAGTTGTTGTAGGATAGTTTATAGGCAAAGGAATTTCCACGCTAACATTCACATAAGTATTGATTAATGAATGATTCCTAATACTGTTATGGCAAGAAAAATAATACAGATTAATAAATTGAATCTACAACATTTTTCAACCGAGATTTTTTTTAACTTTTCAATCTAAATCATAATTTTATAGTCTACCATTAAGTCAAATATTTAGGAGCAACGGGTTATACCTTTGTACCCTTCGAAGTACTGAATCTTACGAAATTTTATCATTAATTTACACCCACATAGTTCAAAGAATCACCTTTGTTAAATTTGTTTATGAATCATTTATTTTACACGTACAGTTACGAGATTATGATTCATATTCAATTTACTTTTAGGTAACCAACATTAACGTACAGGATGCTTAGCAGCTGGAATTGTATGCATAACTTCTCAAAACAGAGCTCAATATAATCCCTCTGTACAGACAGGGTTCACAAAGCATTAATACGGGTGTCGCTGTTGTATGAGACTATAATCCGTACGTGATCAAAGAGTTTAGGTTTAGAACAGATGCTTTGTAGTCAAAGACAGTTGGAACACTACGGGATATAAATGCTTTACTACTGTCAACATTTGCGTGGCATATAAATTAAAATAGAGCTCGGTTGCGAACAGGTGTTTGACGTGTTTGTTAAGGTATAATTCGTTTTTACATCCATATTATATCATTAGTGGTAATCGTCTGAAAGTAAGCAATATTTTGTCATTGTTCACAATTCATTTTTTATTCTACCTGCAAACTGTTTTTACACCTATTTTTGCAATTTATATGAAATGAATGAAATGTGTAATTTCAGCGAATGCAGCTTACTGACGTCATTTCCTTTATTACGTTTTACGTACAAATTTTATTTAATTAACGAAAGTCATTCTACGTATTTTTGTGCCAGCGGCAATGGTACCACAATTCCAGTAGGTCGAAATATATGTATTTAAGTATATACCTCTACTTAACCTGCACTTAGAAGAGAAAAACTTGGATTGACACTTGACACTTAAAAGCGAGGCTGTGAGCGAGGCTGTTGACCTATTCAGTGTTTTGAATTACTAAATACCAAAATGTATAGTGAAATGTTAGACGCTGAATATCAAAGAGTCTGACAAGGACAATATAGCTCACAGTTTTAGTGAGTACTAAATCAATCATCATCATCATCACAATCCACAACTGTCGCATTGCTGGGCTCCAGTGCTCTCACACAATGTGAGGGGTTCAGCCCATAATCCACCATGTTGGCCAAGTGCGGGTGGTAGACTTCACACATCTTCGAGAACATTATGGAGAACTCTCAGAGATGATTAACTTGTAAAACGCAAATAACTAGAAAAGAATAGAGGTGCGTGCAGTATTCGAACTTACACCCCCAAGTTCGGGAAATCAACATTCGAACCGCTAGCCCGCCACTGCTATTAAATCAATAGGTATTACGTCAGAGTCGTAAGTTACTATTAATTAATATAATAAGAGACCGAAGCCAGACAAAATGGGGATGATTTCGTGAATTCGTATCAGAACTACCCCGTAGCCTAGTTGGTAGTGACCCTGCCTGCGAAGCGAAGGGTCTCGAGTTCGATTCCCGGTCGGGGTAGATATTTATGTGACAGATAGATATTTGTTCTAGTGTTGGGTGTTAGTGATGTGTTATTTGAGTTGTCCATGCCACCCGCGACACAAGGAATCCTACTGCGGGGGTATGAGTGTGTTAACTTTTATTTATTTAAAAAAAGAACTAGCTATTTCATACTCGCCCTAGACCATCGTGAGCTGGATTCAGGAGCAGAATGGCATTCTCAAAATATTCTCTCTGATAATATGAAATAAAAATAACGTATTTTAAAAACATTCCGTATTTATCACAGATTTTTCGTGATAATGTTTCCTGCTTAGTTCTTAGACATAACATACCTCAAACAGCTGCTCCCTGGCATGCCGAAGTTGAGTGTCACGGGCGCTCAAAGCAGCAGCCAGCTGCAGCGAGCGTTCTGCTTCGTCACGCGCGTGACGTAAGAGAGCCGCTCTCTCCCGCTCACGTTCCGCACGTTCCGCCCCCAGCGCTGATGATGCACCGCCTCGTGATCTCATCTGTTTTGATAGGATATTAAATAATCAATCTAGTATCTCAAAATGCGAGCTTTGCATCTGAAAATGCGAAATCGGCTTAACAAAGGGGTTGGTTATTATGAATGACCACAGAAGTAGATTAAGACATCAGCTCCGACTGTTATCGTTAAATCAGTCGTCAAGGTCCGTCGACGTTATATGAGTGACAAAAACTTCCGACACTCGGATTAGCTACTAATTAGCATCGAAATATTCTCTAGCCTACTCTATCTATCTATCTATCAGCCTTTGAAGTTCTACTGCTGGACATACGACTCCCCTAATTAGAAACACTCAGACCGGTCCTGAGCCTTCTGAATCCAGCAATAACCCGCTGTCTTCTTCAGGTATCTAAACTTTCCCAATCACGAGGAAGAGCACGTGCCCGACCATACACTGATAATGAGTTAGAGCCTAAATCTGAGAGCCATTAATTAATTTCTAGACTGGTTTCTAACTCTGAAAATTATTAATCCATCTTATTATTCTTTTGTTTCAAGTTAGTGACCTTTTGGATCGATATATGAATAGCGTTTAAAACCAAACAGACGTTATACGTCAGAACCCTTAGCGTGGGAGGCAGGTATTGAAAACAAATATGCTATTGTACTAATAACAGAAGCTATTACGTCAAACGTGTATAAACTTCGACCCTGAAGTCATACTGTAGGTTGCTAAGTTATAAAATATCATTATTATTAATGGTACAGAACTATATTAGCGAGTTACGAGTATTACGCAATCTTAATCTAATCATATTACTAAAGGAAACAATAAAACATGCCCTTGAACTTTTTGGCGAGAGAAAAATAACAGTTGTTACATCTTCGGGTCAGAAGACACCGAACCCTGCCAAATGGCTCCCTGAATTACAGTATCGCAGCGAATGATATGGAAGTAATTTATCGTTATGAGTGTCTGGACTATTTTTCCTTCTGTTCAGTAGGTGGCTATGACTTGTGATTACTGGTGTTCATTTTAAATTTATTGCGGTAATGTTGAAATTTTTATTATTTTGTACGTTGAAGATATGTTATGTATGTATGAATTATTATTTCCTGAAAACAACGTGTGCGCTAAATTGTATCTCCTGAAACTCTCATCTATTCACATTTAATTTTATGGTACAAAAAAAAAACTGCTACCAGTTTTAACATCGAAGGAGACGATACATGATAGTACGATGTTCATGGGAATAACATAATATATAGACTAATATTTTATCTGCCATTGCCTCCTATCATCCTCTTTCTATTATGTTACCCCTACGCTATGTGTACCCCGGGTTATGTATTTGAATGTATAAGCTAGTATTGCTGAAAAAAAATTAAGTGATATGAAATATGTGAAGTGATACGGTATTTCGTGGGATTCAAATTTCAACGAAAGGTTCGAAAATTAATATTTGATCGAATCTCTTAACTTTCATTGTGAAAGTTTCAAGTGTTTAAGACGGAGGGTTATAAAACCGGTTAAAAGGCAGTTTTCCTTTTTTTTGTAACGCGTCATTATTGGGTCTAGAAGTCACTTGAAGGTTTTCATGTCAGTATTGTTTTTGAGTCTAGAAGGCATTTGTATTGAATACACGTGACTTGAATACAAGTCAGTATTGTTTTTGAGTATTCTGAGTCTAAAATCGTCTGCTCGTTGGCCGGCCATTTGTATAAAAACAAATAGTTTTCCGTATGTAGTGCACGAGTAGAAGCAGGGCCGGCCCATTGTTATAGGTGAACTAGGTGAAGGCCTAGGGTGCTCATAATAGGTGGTCAGCTATCGGTATTGGTTTTTTAATCGTAGTGTTCGATATATCTAAGTTAGTAGCTATTATCGCTCTCATTTATGTAATGAATAAGTATCTACTGCCATTTTAGTATTGTCTTATTTTGTCACGAATTTTCTTAAAAGTTTCATCCATTCGCCTAGGGCGGCGGGAACTGGCGCCGATTAAAAGAAAACTCTTCCTTCATTATATTGAATAGGTATCAATCAATCTATCAGCCTTTGGAGGTCCATTTCCTGACATAGGCCTCCACTAATTTGCGCCACTCAGACCGGTTAATAGTTGTTACAAGGCAGATTAATAAATACCTATTTCGTAACTTTATAATGAAAGGGGTTGGTTTAATTACCCTTACACAATTGAGTACGGTGTACGAATATTTACCTGTTCATAATTTCGTATAAAGTCACGCAATTCCTTTTCTTTGTCTTCAAGGGTCGCGTACAGTTGCTTCATTTGACTCAGCAAATCAAATTTCTCCGCTTTGAGCCTCTTCTTGTCGGCCTTGAGGGCTGAAACAAGGACAACATTACTCGAAAACAGTTAATTTGTTAGCATGTACAAGTAAATTGCTCAGGGGCTATGTGTTTAGTACTAAATTGATGATCAAACAAAGGTTTGCGCCGACAAGTTTCAAGTGTAGAGCAGCGAAACAAAAGGACTTTGTTGCGGTTACATTTATCGAACGAATACATCCTATTTCTATGCAAAGACTCAACTCGGACGAATGTATTTTCTCGTTTTAAAAATAAAAGGAATTCAAACAATTTAGATACAATGCATTTCCTGAACCCACTCACCGTTTATAACGTGAAAGGTTTGTGGATTTCCATCCATTTATACGCGATCGGTAGAACCCATTATTTCTTTTAAGAGCGTATTTGAATAAGCTTATTAGAATTGAACATCACACGCACGTTTATTTGAATGGATGGAGAATACGTATTATATGTGCAAATAGCACAATCCCTGTGTTGGTTTAACCCTCTTTACATTGAAGTAACAATGAAAAGGAATGAGGATGACATGCTTTTATTCCCTTTACCTCAACCGGTTTAAGAGCAAAGAACTCGTAGCAATGATTGCATATTAAAATATTTTTCCTTAACGGGTGTTGTCAAAAAATGTTTATTGAATGTTAAATTATGAATATAATTTTTTACATATACACAAACATTGAGTGTATATTATTTTAAATTAGTATTTTATATTTTACGCAAAAATAAACTTATATATTTATGGTGAGGTTACTAGCTGAACGATATCATTTTCATGACCATCAGATTTTCGTAATATTATGAATGACATGTTTTATCATTTTATATGTAGCAGATATAACAATTTAAAATACAATTTAAATCT
Source organism: Calpodes ethlius (assembly GCA_018251375.1). NCBI lineage: Eukaryota > Metazoa > Arthropoda > Insecta > Lepidoptera > Hesperiidae > Calpodes > Calpodes ethlius. The sequence continues at coordinate 10,528 of DWPA01006257.1, forward strand.
TTTAACACTTCACTACAATTTTAAAAGAACATAAATGTTGCTTTACACAAAATATTGCCTATTATTGTGTATATAACTTCTATCTCCCGCAAATATACCTCAATAACACAGTAGTCGATAGCAGAATAGAATACGAATACCTCCGGCCATTGTAACAACAATAGCTGAGTTAAAACTGTCACAAAAGAACGTTATTGCAGCACAATGGCTGTAATCATGTCCTCGAGAGTGTGTTCTGCACGTTACACTGTATAATCCTTTGTAGCTTGTTCTCAAGATCTTAATTTCGCCAACTACACTAACTCTACAGAGATAAATTTCTACAATTATACCCAGTAAATATACAAATTTGCATTTAAATACGAGTTGAAATAGAAGTGCTGCGGTGAAACTTCACAGAGGAATGCTTTGGAAGTCTACAAGCAACGTAAGATTCGCGTGTTGTCGCACTTATTCTGTACTAAGTTCTCAGTTATTTCGTACTAAGTTAGCCTGTTATGCTGTTCCTAATTAGCCTGTGTTATTAGCTTTATATACAGCTGTGATATCACCTTTACATTATAGGACTTGTAAAGAAGTTGCAGTATAGTAAATGATGGACTAACAGATT
>DWPA01006258.1:0-11137 GCA_018251375.1 Calpodes ethlius
GTAATATAGATAAAATTGTTAAAGTAATGAAAAAATTGGTCTGTTTTGAATAATTTTATTTTTGGGATTCTTCTACATAACTTAAAAAACAACCTGTATATGTAATTGCTGAAACTTTTAATTGTATTGAAAGTATGTTTCATGTTGAATACTTTAAATAGAAAATACGAGTAATAAACGCGTGATAAATAATAATATGAATTTGGCAATCTCATCAACATGAGTGTAAATTTGTAAGAAATGTTATCCATTATTCAACTTAAACTTTATATATTCAATAAATATGCATAAATATATTGAATAAGATTTTAAAATCAACTATAACTTTATTAACTATTGCGATAATTTTAAAGTTCTGTCGCAATCATTTAGATTGGCTCGTTACCGTCCGGGTACATCGCATCACCCTGTATATAGCAACGACAGAACTACCAGAAAATCTTACAATATATCATCAAAATATTTTTTTCTACTAAAATATATCAAACATGCAACCATATGATGTCACCGATTCACTCGATAAAGGGTAAGAGCCCCACTTTGTGACCTATGCCTCTGAACCGACATAGTTTTAAACTGGGTCGCATATAACAGCGCACAGTTATGAAGCCTTCACTCTCGACATTAATTACGAAAACTGAAATATTATAGCCATTACCTCGATATCAATCTTAATGACGTCACATAATATAGTTTTAAGGGTAGGAACTATCTTGTCCTTGCTTAGTAAGTATCTAGCTTATGTTAGTAAATAGTAAATATACACGAAATTGTTGTTTAAGACTTAAACCAGACGATAACATAATCTATGAATTGATTATTCAAATTCATTTTTTTTTAATCTAACAATAATTATATAAATTTCATATATTTGAATCTAAAACCATTCCGGTATAGACCCTATTGAAAAGAAGAAGAAACACCAAAACTCCTTAGTACCACTAAAGTGATCATCTACATGTTGCTACCAAAAAGTAAGCAAAATGCTCGCTTTATTTCCGACTCTCCGACAGTAATTTTATTTTTCCCCCGAAACACGTAAAATAAATCACGTTTGAATTAAAAAATAATTAGTAGGTGGACAATTGGGTGAAATACCCTACAACTGTGAATACTGTTGAGTTTACTGAGTGGAATAAGTTCCAGGGAAATCCGACAGGAGGGACGGTTCACCGCAGTCCCACAGATGCAACGTGAGGGGAGGTTGACTTGAACTCAAGATGAATGAAGCCTCTTACATCCCAATTCAAGGGAGGATCACTAACAACTAGGGTTGCCACTCGTATTTTATACTTAAGTTTTGTATATTGTATCGCGTAATACTTTGTGAGATCAAAAAAAACATGTGATTTTTTTTATTTTGCGTAACTTGATTTTTCTGAGATATAAAACGGTTATTTGTAAGTATTTTTACGTAACATTATCGATTTTCAAATAAACTTGGGTTATGTAATAAAAATATGTTTTTAAACATAATTAATAACGAAGAAAAACAAAAGAACTGTGTATTGACACTATGTACTTTTTCTTACCTTCACCAACCAATGTACTTAAACCATAATAAAAAATGTTTGCCACCTTTGAAAAAGACGTCAAACAATCTGACAGCAGGTTCCTGTCAAATAACTCTTGACAACTAGTTGGATAAATCATAGACGGATATAACAATAGCATGACCAACACTAGCTCAAATCAACTCCCTAGTTTGAATGTCAAATCGACTTCGTGAGTTGAACTGTGAGTTTGAAGCTACTGTAACTATTCATAGCAATGAAAGTCAAGGCTTTCCTTATTTGTGTATATAACGAGTATCGAGTGCATTTGATGACCCCGTAACCTAGTTGGTCGTGACCCTGCCTGCGAATAGAGGGGTTCTGGGTTCGATTCCCAGTCGGGGCAGATATTTATGTGATAGATAAATATTTTGCTCGGATCATGTATGTTGGTTACTAGTGTTTGTTTTGTCCATGCCTCCCGCGACACAGGGAATCCTCCTGTGGTGGTATACTCATACTCAACACACTCGTGTTAGCGTTGTCGTTGTTGTTGTATCTCAATAAAACGATTAAATGGCACCACAGATACATTTTACTCAATAAAATTAACTAAACGGCCACCTGTTATATCTATGCCGTATTATGGCTACTGAGAATACTGTCCTCAAACCTATGCCGGCAACCTAGTGTACCAAAGAAGGCTACAGCCTACTCTCTTGGTTTCACATAACTATTATATCTTTCATCAATATTATTATGAATTGATTAATAATATTACTTGATATTTTTATCTTTCTGTGAAGCTTGACTGACTAACCATCTCTTTTTTTGCCTTTATAAGGAATAAAGCCCAGCAACACGCCAGTGGTGCAAATGTTGTTAATGGGTCGCAGTTGCTACTAAACATCAGTCTGCTCGTTACATTCTTACAAGACTTATGCGTAGATAAAATCTTGTAACGTGTAATTTTAATATATTTATTTCGTATCTATATATGGATGCATTTACATAAGGCACCCCATGAAATGGGGCTCCGTCGACTTCATTAGATATTATAATTGTTATATTCGTACATACTATATTATCTGTGCTATGTACGACACAAACACCGTATTTCGTTTTTTGAAACTTTACGAACAATTTCAGTAGCACAGAAAATATAAAGTGCCGGTAAAGCATTACTGGAAATGAGTCCGTTAAAATGAAATAAAACTGAAAAATCTTATGAAGAATGAATTATTTTTCGGCAATTATTATATTTCTCGTAAACAGACAGCGCCGCAATAAATTTTTGTACAAACGATGTTTATCCCCGGGGAGAAGGAGAATCACAAATTAGAATTGCTAAATTCCTCTACGTTTATTTATATTTTGTTTTATTTTCCTCTGTGCTTATGACGCTTGAAATAGACATGTTACGACGGGTGGCCGGATATGGACTATATTAGGGACGAACCTTTTCCATTCGTTAGTTTCACATGACTATTTATGTTACATAACGTTTCCTCGTAATTATATACAGTATGAGTCGCCTTTCCGTAAAAACAAGGCAAGTGAATTTTACGTGACATGATTGACAATGTCTACATGACACAAGAATAAAATAAAATACGTAAATACGTTAAATATATTCTTTAATATAATATGTGTTAGTCGCTTACGTTTATTTGCAACGGTTACAGATTAAGATTAACGCCAAGTAGTCGGATTAATTGGCAATTAAAAGTGTGATTTGATTTATTTATCTTATACCAAGACTGGATTTTCACTTGATATAATTAGTTAATTCATTGACAGCCCAGTGAAATGGTTAATATACGAGTGTGTAGTGTAGAAACAATCATAATTAGATTATTTGATTAAAGGTACTTACAAAATAATATAGAATAATAACCTACATAATGTTATACCATTTCAATGAAGCTCTTACAGGCTACCTCGGTAAGGTTAAAATGTTGACATATTATATGAAAAAAGTTCCATTTTCTTTATAATTAACGATTAGTTACTACTTTCCATTGTCAATAAAACACGTTTCCACACTCATATGCATGTGGGTGATCGTAAATACACAATACTTACACACACGTACATTTTTTATGCTTCATTTTAGGACGCTATGATATTAACAAACTAACGTTCGTTCCCGCCAATACGCCCCGCCATTTTCAGCGTCACTCTTTTTAATCAAGATTATCAGCTATTCAGCCAATATCAATTTAACGGCAAAAATCTTTTGTCTTTGATTTTGTTATACTATCTGTTAGTATTTATTAAGTTGTATTATTATATCTGCATGGTAGTAATATTCAAATAGATGAGATTCAAATGAGAGAGAGCCCTTAAAATTTTTCGCGCCAAAATTTCAACACGTCAAGTTGGTAAACGACGCCATTTTGCTTGTAAGATGGTTGACACATCTTGTTATTTCTTCTGACAAAACGATGGACTATTTCTGGATGTTGCGAACTGTCTTTTCACCAAGTCAAGTATCTGAAATGTGTTCTAAAGACACGCAATTCACAGTTACTTACAAATACATGTACTTACTTGACATTGAATGTATGATCGGCTACCAAATATAATAGTCTCGCTTCCACAATCGCCGCTCTTTGATGATTCGGTACGAATAAAGATTCGATAAAAACGAATATATGAATGATATCATTTTCGAGTGACATTCTGATTAAATTTTTTATTCGATATCTAGTGACAGTTCGTAATGACTGATTCATCATTTTTACGATTCGTGAGTATGCTTATGAAATATCATAAATATCGATTAAACGAAGTGAAAACAAGCATTACCGATCTAAGAGTCAGTTGCGCTAAGCTTTTCATTAATCGTCATTACATAATGGAAGCATTAGCGCTAATGTATCTTTAATTTACTGATGTTGAACAAAATAACTTTAGGCAAATATTGTGTTAAAAAAATAAGATTTAAAGTCCACTTTGACTATATTAATGTTGTTAAATAAGTGGTAATCCACATTAATCTCGCTATTTTAAATCCTAATGCTTTATTATATTTTTAATGAGATGACGTCATAGATAAATTGTAATCGATCAAGTTAAATTACACGGAATAGCTTTTTTTAATATTTATCTCTTTTTATTTTTTATTATTTACTTCCGAGAATACATAACATACTGATATCTATAAAATATTAACCTTTTAGATTACATACACAACAAAATCATTGAACAATACACACGATGTCAGACACGGGATCTGTGACTCCCGTCTACGGAATCACCTTAATACCGAAACGGTCTATATTTGAAATAATAATATATTAACGGGTTTATTTATTAACATATCAGTTTTTGAACCAATTGAAATAAAATAAACCCTTTCGTTGACCCAAACTTACAACAATTCATAAGTTAAAATGAAAACATTTTCAGAATCGGTTAAACCGTTTCTGACATTAACTGGAACAAACATGGAAACAAACAAAGAAATAAATTTATCTAAAAAATCTCAATTTAATTGTTATGAGATATATTACACAACCTGTTTGTAATAATAGTTTTTCTGAAATATCTTCAATATAGATAAACTACGAGTACGTATTTTTTTCATTACAGTGTTATCAAATTGTATCTATCTATCTATCAGCCTTTAAAAGTCCACTGCTGGACATAGGCCTCCCCTAATTTGTGCCATGCAGACCGGTTCTGAGCTTTCTGAATAGCGAATACCCGCTGTCTAATTATCAAAATTATATACCTAATAATAATACGATGACGTTACTTTCCCATATTTCTGAACTAATGTAATTGTCACTACATGTCTGGGATAAAAATCAAGATACCACTAAACTAGCCAGACTCTAGACAATAATTTACGATACTAACAGGCGATAACTCATGTATTAAATGTTCCTACCAAGAATTTCTTGTTAAGAAGATAATATTTTCACCATAAATCTTGTCGCCGTGGAAAATAAGAGAACGGAAATGTTTCGGTTAAAATTTTCAGCACAATTCGCAGAAATAAGTCATAGGATACATTAATTCAATGTAGGATAAGGCAAAGAAATGAAAACCGACAAACCTTTTGAGATACGGGCGCTGTGCCAGAGCAGGAGAGGAGATAAAGCTGGTTTCTGCTTACTTTTGTTGTTAGCCAATTTTCCTTTACACTTGCCAATCCGAGTGGGACTTATGGAATCAAATATAATATTTCATTCTCAAACTATAACACTTTTAGTCTATGCTGTCTAAAGTTTTCTTTGCAAAACAGTGAAGCGTCCATACTTGATTATTGTTGATGTTAAAACTGAGAAATATCTATAGATTCATTATAAAATCTGTTGATAAAAACGCGAAGTTTCTCCTACCAAATTTTAATGGGTAATGAACCCATGTATGAACCTGATTTGGTAAAGGGAAATTTACAAATACAATAAATGTTAAAAACTTATCATATGATAATTATGTGAATAAAATTAATATTTGATATAGTACTAGCTTTTACCCGCGGCATCACTCACATTTATTTTTCTTTCAATAAAAAGTATCCTTTGTTACTTTTAATACCTACAGAAATAAGTGTCCAAAGTTTCATTATTAACAAACTTACAATCGCATTACAATATTAGTAATTATAATATGTAACATATTCATTAAATAATATAGAACATTCAAAAATATCAATGTAAATTTGCTCTTAGACAATTCTTTATTTCTAGTCTCAAAACTATTTTACCCTAACTTCTTGTTATTTTCAAGGCTTACACAAGATCTTCACGAAATATATTTTCCAAATGATACACACTTCGTTCTAAACAGCTTCTGTACAATTTAAAATGCTGTAACGGCCTCTCTTTTGAATGTGTTCTGTTATCCGGCTATTGTTTCGTTCAAATCGCACAGGTAATAGGCAGGATCAGGGCTGAATAGGAATGACCGATTTACGGGCGCCGACCGAAAATGGAAACAAATGATAGTCCGCAAGTGACGAATGTTTTGTTATACTGGCAGTTTCAGCGCTATCATACACTGCAGGTTCAAATTATTTTTATAAGACATAAGTGATATATTCTGGATATAGAAAAAGTTCCCCGACTCAAACACTTAAAAATGAGATAGCTGAAATCTAGCACACCTGGTACTGTATTATATAGACATGTTTAAGACTGGATTTTATGAAATTCCCATGGGACAGGGAATAAACAGGATTTATTATTTCGTTTCAAAGTAGCTCTATTTATTATTTCTTTAGCTATTGTAATTATTACAATAATTTTAAGATTTGTTTGTATTTTCCTCGGGACAGGGATTAAAACAGTTTTATTGCTTTAAATAAGGCTTCAAATATGACAAGAAAGGAAAAAAGATTTATCAAATTCACGTAAGCTACGAGAAAATTCTAGAAACAACATAACCTAACCTCCATAGAAACTATAAAACTTAAAAACGCACAGGAAAAACAAGTAAACATGGCCGTCATAGAGGTAAAGTTTAGTATGGTGAGGATAATACAGTGTAAGCATACCCGTCATGTGTACCCTCGTCACTCAAAGCCGTACTTCTCTCCAACCGCCTTATTTATAGTTCCATAATTAAGTCGGACACCTGACTAACAACCGGAGGATGCGTAGGCGAAATGAAAGATAAACTTAAACCCCAATTGTACAAACAAATAGAAATTAATTTTATATGCCAATTAGAGTGCTATCCCTACATAAAGAATTCATACTAATATAATAATAAGATTTAGACCGTGCTCTTTGAGGGATAAATATTAGATTTTGTTCTGTATTCTAACTACGCGATTAAAAAGCAATCGCTAACAATTCTTCAGAAATAAGTCCGAGATTTAATTCTGGGTTAGGTAATTTATCAGATAAACCTGGTCTATGATTTTGTAATTAAATTTATTCGTCGTTTCTTCTTCTTCACGATAAGAAACCTTTCCAAAATGCTAATAGAATTTAAAATGTCATGCATAATTGTATCAGTATATCTATTTGACTTAGGGAATATGGATCGGGGCATTATTGAAAACAATCGTACGAGAATCTAATTCCGTATTTACCACAGCAGCTACCAGGTATTGAGTGAAATTTGCAGAGAGAATTTGTCACTAGTGTTCGGAATTACGTGATGTTTGACATTTGACGCTTACCTTTACATTTGGTATTTGATGCGCAGTTCACAATGCAATGGAAACCAAGCGTGCTGAAAGGATAAGTCTATTCAAATTTTGACAGTTCCAAATTCGAATATGTACGAGTATATCATGTAGGTATCAAATAATACTTTTGTACGTCAAATCTTTTGAGCTGTTTAGGAAACAGGAGAATAAACAGAGAAAAAAAGGTCATTCGTATCTCTTTGTCAGTTGGCAGCCCTATATATTATTGGTGCATACCCTGGTATAGCAACGTGTGAGGAGTGATGAATCACTATAGACAATGCAATCATTGTTTTATCATTAATCAACCAAGAATTGTTTACTAGAAAGTGCAAAAGAATTTTATTTATACTTACAAAATTCCATGTTTTCACTGCTGAGCTTGGGGGTCCTTTAAATCCGAGTTTATACATATTGAAAATAAAGCAATATGTAAAACTTCAAGGTGTAAGTTTTCGTGCAATGTTTTTCCATCGGTGATGGAATAAGATTGATTCTTAAAAATTGGCTGGTGCCCGTAAAACCATCTACGAAAACATTGGGTTTGTCGTACAAACTATTATGGAAATAGTCATATACTAACACTAAGGTCGATAGATTAGAAAGAGAGAGATGGACAAAGAGACAGAGAATACTGTGAACGGTAGTCTTCCAAAGTAGCTTCAACTTTTAGCAGCCTAAAATGAAGCCCAGTGCGATCTGTTTTACTCCTATTTCCCAACCAATTGGTAAAGAAATCATTGCTAAATTATAGATAGTTTTAAGGCCAATGCCTGTTGACTTAACAACAATAATGGCGCCTATTGTTAAGCCGATTACAGTCCTCACGCTCAGACAGCTTATCGTGCCCATCAAAGCACGAAACACTAGAGAAGTTTTGCCACTAATGGTCACCCTTACTACCGACCGCATCCGCAATGGTATAACTTGGTCAATTACTAAAGTTGTCATGTTATTTACGCATAAATAATTCTTAGGGGCATCGCACACGGTTACTTCAATATCGCGATAGTTAAAATGGTCTCGATATCGTCACGTGATTTTTATATGTACTCGTAAAACCGTGAAGGTCGTGATACGGGCGCTTCCAGTTGGAGCCTCGTACGCTGCAGTCCTGCGTAATTTCACCCGATAAGACCGGAAACTGCTGCGCGTTACAAAAGCAACTATTCACCAAAAGTACCCAAAGCCGCGTGTTCATGATTCGAGTTACTGCATTGCTACAGAAAATAACCGTGGATAATTTTCCTTATAATGAAAAGTAAACATACAGTTGCGCTAAGCAATTTGTCCACCACTATTAAAATGTCTTTAGATTCTGATGATTTACTTTTTTGCTGACTGTACCTACGCTCTACAGCATAGAGCATTCCTCTTTTTAGTTCATTTAGCTTGAGTTCGTTCCATTGTCATTTTCACTCGAGCTGAAACAATTTCGGACGTCAGTAGCAGATGCGGGCGTGACTTCCATTTTTTACTTTTGCTTTTCATTACATTTCATCTTTAACTCGGTAGTTTACGAGAATGTGTCTTAGTGAAATTGGAATAGTAATTGAGTTTTTCTAGTTGAATTACACTTGATGTGTTTTTGTGTCTCGTGGGTTTCACTGGTATTTTTTGAGACAGAGCTTAGTTTGAATTGACGTAATGGTCAGTGACCCAACTTGGTACTGGGTTTTCTTACATATAAATAATCGACAAATAAATTATAGACGTACATAGTTTTGAATAGTTAACTATTATACATCAAGCGGTCTGTACGTTCATCAGATAAACATCTGTCCGGGTTCGAACCTGGGACTGCTCGTTTCAACCGCAGAATCACAACCAATTAAGCTTAGCTTCATTATAAAAACTGGATACTTAAATTTTAACGATGTTCAGTATATCTCATTCAGCAATGACCTCATTTTGTTATTGTTTTTCTAAATTATGTAAAATAAAATAAAATGGATTTGTCATTCCAACGGCAATTGCGGCAAAATCTATGCCTAGGAAGTTTCTTTAAATATATTATTTTCTCTGGTAAACACTTCAATATATTGGAGAAACCTTAAACATTTTTTACTTCAATTACTTAAGTAAACTTCTGTTAAAAAGTGCTTAAAAACAATATTCTTATAACATCCCACGCACAATATATACCAAGGAAAAAACTTTCATTTGGTTTTTTCTTGAGTTTGAAATGAAATAACTAAAAACATGCTTTTATTGTGGTAACCCTCCGACATTATTATAAAGCCCTGGTATCATCTAGGGCCAGAATATTTATCAAGACAAAACAATCGAGTCCAAACTCGATAGGACCACGTTGTTTTATTTTAGAGTTTTATTTACTAGCCTTTAAAGGTCCACTGCTGGACATAGGCCTCCCCTAATTTGCGCCACTCAATCCAAATTCTGAGTTTCTTTTACCACCTTCAAATTCCATCATCCATGATCATACACAGACAACCTCTAACCATCATTATTTTGTGATCTGATCATCACATGTATATACAATTTCATCCAACATTGGTAAGTGGATAAAATTCCATTTACAAGATTACAGACAAAATAGACATGGGAAATTAACTTACAACTAGCACAAAAATTTTCCATCACACACTCGCTCGACCCCACAAAAAACACACAAGAAATAATATTACAAACACATACTCAATCATCAAACATACATATCTCTCACATAAATATCTGCCCAGCCTGGATATTAATCTCTGGACCCCTACCAACTTCGAGTGAGACAAATTACTAACAATTACTAACTGAATAATAACTAATACTTACTAACAGTATACACCTCCACTAACAGCTCTAACATGCACAGAACTTTGACTAATAAATGATAAACTGATTTCCTTTTAACATCTAATTCTAACAGGACTTACGAACTACAATCCCTCGTATAGTCCTGTTCGAAGTTTCTCACAGTTGTCTACGGTTTGTAAGGGATGATTGCACTGCAAGCTTGTTAGCTTTATCCCGCCAAAAAACGAAGCTAAAGGGTTGTTATGCTAGTTTAAATTTATAAAATAATCATAGCTCGAAATTCCCTCTCTCTGCAGTCCTTTTTATATAAAATAACTTGGACTACATTTTCCGAATTAAGAGTTTTGTATACTTTTTATATCGCTTCCAGCCTTCAATTCCGAGGTGCTTACCGTTCCAGTTTTTTCAATGTTTCTTTAACTTAAATACGAGCTCAAGCAGAATAACAAAAGTTTGTCTCAAGCTTTTAAAACTTCAATTAGTACTTAATTTAAGTTTAAATTCAGTAAACTTGAGCAGTGAAACTACTTGGTTGAGCAGTGACAAGCTCAATTGAAAGTTGATTGTCTTTTAGTGGTAATCAGTGTGCTCTAGACAACACTAAATACCGGCAGTGAAGCAGCCTTCAAGAATTGTCTATATCTACAATATAAAAATGAATGTTTGTCGGTATGTCCTTTATAGAATCGTAAACGATACATTTAATCATGTGATGAGCTTTAGC
>DWPA01006259.1:0-11136 GCA_018251375.1 Calpodes ethlius
AAAAGAATCGCTTATCTCTAGCCCAGCTTGTACTACTACAAATCTCAAGAGCAACATCAGCGAAAAGGTCGCAAATTCAGCGTCGTCTACATTTCCCTATCTCATTTTCCATTTGACAAACATCATTACATCTTCCGCTGCGCCCCTCTACGGTGTTCGGGTTTGTTCGGCTGTGCTCGGCTGTGCTCGGGAGTGATCCCACTTCCTACACTGTATGTTCATTGATGTCAGTCTAAATGAAGTCAAAATTGATAGTTTTTTTACATACTATTCATTGTTTAATAATGGCTTTCAAGCTCACAACACATCCCTGATTCTCCCTTGACTATCCATGTATTATTTTGCCGTCTTCATGTCGATACCCCCGACATTTTCAGGAAATAAGAGAAAATATTTTTGTGAATAATTAGGTAGAAAAAAACGTTTCCAAAAACATCGACCTGAATCGTAACGCCGAAAATAATAATAAAATACATTAGGGCCAAATTGTATGGATGTATCACAGGTTGTAGATTCCAACATACATACATAATATGAAAAGTCAATAACAGCACATTACTGCTTTATTCGTTCATTACAACTTATAATTTTATATTAGTATTTTAATAATATGCTGATAATAAGAAATTTTAGTATCGTGTTGGTATTTATAATGTTTTAATATTATAAAGATACAATTAAACAATGAGATGTAATCCGAATTCCCGTTTTAATTCAAGATAATTGATTAATTATCTTTTTTGTCTCCTGGGGAATTCAAGAACTTCCCAGAATGTGTACAAGAGGCTAATTGATTATAGCTAATTATAGCATAATTATAGTTACAATTATGATGTAATTACATGTCGCGAGACTTCGCCCGCGTAGGAAAATAAAACAGCAATAGAAAGATTGTCGATTCCTTTCTATCTTTGGTTGCCAGGCAACGGTTTGTTCTTAAATACTTTCTTTAATTTGGTTGAAATATATATCGTAATGGATCTTCCACAGAAAAGAGATTTATTCGCAGTAAAAAATATCCTATAGTAATCGTTGTCCTTTCCAACTATCTCCAAACCAAAACTCATACCATAGCGACGCTCCGTTGTGACGTGAAAGAGGAACAAACAATCAAACATACTTTCGCATTTATAATATTAATATGGATTATGTAATAGTCTGTTGACATCCGATGTTTGCGATTAGTTCCTAAAGTTGCTCAGTACTAAATCGAATCGTATTTTCCACGGGTTTATTAGAATTATTGTCGAATGTGACCGTCTTCGTGACAATGGTTCAGCGACAGCCTCCGGGCGGCGCGGGGGGTGCAGGCGAGGAGGGGGGGATGATTAATTGTCGAGGGGGCGATCGAGACCTCTTGATACCAGCCATTGTCTGTTTTGGTTTTTACCTCCCTTAATGGATGTGTGGAGGTACCGCGGTAGTGCGCTGGCTGCTGGAGGGTAGTTGTGTCTCTGACGAGGTAGACAACGTTACCGTATGTCTGTCAGCGTTAGAATTGTTAATTGGTTAACTGTCAATGACGTTAGAATTGTTAGTTGCAAAATTTTTAAATTTCGAATTTGTTTATGAATTAAATTTTTGTTACTTCGTAAATAAATATATATTTTTATTTAACTTTGATTTCGAATGATTATTCATTAAATAAACAACTGAGAATGATTGAACATTCTGTCCATTGTTTATAAATACGTCTAGGTTCTAAAATTGCCCAGATATATATTGCATTATTACCGGTGCAAAAGCTTTAAATATATTTTCGTACCTAATAATAAACTGATAAATACGCGGTCGTTAATACCGGCACATCACTAGCTGTCAGCCCGCGGCGTAGGGTTGTTCCGGCAGATAACAGACGAGGGTATGTTGGTGTTGTCTTGTTACCGATAACCGATGTTTGCAATTACACGGTTGTTATTTATCGGTATACCTATTCGCTGCACTTACGATGTATTTCAATGGTGAGATGATATTAATAATTTACGCTTAAAATTATTTTCATGTTCGTGTAAATTTTTTTTATCATATTCATTCAAAAATTTTGGTACATCAATCAATGGTAAGTTGGACAGTAATCATTTTTCAATCTATGGTGCGAAATGCTTACTGATTTTTTTAATTTATATGTTTGTAATGTGACCAAGTCTTCCTAACTTTATTATGTGCTGTTGTTATGATGTTATTGAAATTCTAGAGCTCTGTAGCAGGAGGATTCTTGTAGGGATTTTAGCAGATAGAAATAATATGCTGAAGTTCTTAATATATTATAGAATCTAGAAGACAATTCATACAGAAGACTCGTTTTCTCTTCTTGATTGACAAATTGAAAAGATTATCTCCCGAAACACTCTCAACTTACAAAAGTGCCTAAGATCATGAAAACTAGCCGTTTCCAAATCACCACGCCCCTCTAGTAGATTCATCATTAAAACACTCAAACAGCGTAATAAATGCCGTCATCCACAACAAGCATCTCGCAGCCAGGACACCGATTTCCGTTACCTCTAAAACACAAATAAAACGACACCCAAGAGCAAGTTTACCAACCGACTGCTATAAAACAACATGTAAACCTCCAACGAGCCGGAGCAGATCTGTCCGGAGGATTCGCCCGACAATTTCTCAGTTTATGACGTATTAGTGAGACGTCAAAGGCGACATTTATGAGTCGTAAACCGACCTCTGTTCACTTGTTGAGTTTATGGCGACATCGGAGCGGCCCGCAGCCGCGGAGCTGACGGGGTACTGCTGATCTTACTGCTCCTAGATCATTTGCGATTTTGTTCGTCGCTGCGAACTGCTCGCGGAGTTTTGACTTGTACTTTTATGGCTGTGATCGGAAACTTATTACACCCAAATTTATAATATCATCGTGGAATTAAAATAAATAAATCAATTAGAAGCTTCTGATCACACTTTACAGATCAGGTTTTAAAGGTGCTGGACATAGCCCTTCCCTAATTTCCACCGCTCAGACTCTTTCGAATCCACCTGATGCCCGCTGTCTTCTTAAGTTGTCAGTCCACCTGGTTGAGAGACAACCTATACTTCTTTTTCTGAGACGTGGACGTCATTCAATACTTTCTTCCTTCACTTTAATATATTATTCTCTATACTATTATTATAAATCTGAAAGTGTGTTTGTTTGTTGTCCTTCTTTCACGGAGCAACAGAGAGTTTTAATGGTATGATTATTTATGTGGAGATAGAAGAATGCCATAGTCTACTTTCTACCGCGTAAAACTATCCCATTTCTGTGAGAAGATCCATTACGATGTATAATTGAGCCATATTAAAGAAAGTGTTTAACAACAAATCGTTGCCTAGCAACCAAAGATAGAAAGTAATCGTCAACTCTTTTATTGCTGTTCTTCCCGCCGTTAACGTCTATTCAACCTATAATTCCTGCGTTATTTCCATCAAATTACACTATTTCAAACCTTATCTCCACATCTTTGGGTTAATTATTGAACGGTATCCAATTTACATTTTTGAATATACATGTATATAGAATACATATTGGTATATGTAATTTAAACCAACCATAAAGCACCCAGGTTACAGTGTACGTTATAAAGTTGGAGTAATTTTCCCACATAGCTCCATTTCACTCTCAATCCTCATGATACAAATCGTATGGAGGCTCGATTTAAATCGATCGCACCATACATCGTAATTAGCGGCGCATACCGTACCTCACCTCTGCAAGACAAATGCGCCTGGTACGTGGTTCTGAGACACCTCCTTGTAACTTATGCGCGCCGGGGCGGGGTTAATAGCTAATATCGCCGCCTAATGACCGCACTCGTCTCGTAATGCGCCGCGCGGGACCCGAAACTGCTGCCACCTCGCGCTTATGCTCGCCTGGTAATTTACAAGTGATCGTCCTATCGTTTTATACATGTTTAATTAGCGTGTCTGTGTGTTTGCGTTTTGGAATTATCATTATTCGTGGAAAGGGTACTACGTGTGGTTTGATGGTTATTAATATGGCCGGATGGTTAATTTATTCTAAGCAATGGCCCTTGCGAAGGAAGACTGTGTCTCAGACGTGCGACAACGACGCGATACTATAAAATGACACACATGTGTGAAGTTTTCCTGCAACATTTTGACGATGTATTGCCGTAACAACAAAAACACAAGCACGAAGTAACAATGTCGTGAACATGACGTTTGTAACGACGTTGCATATTTGGTCTGTAAAATGTCGCACGTGTGAAAGGAGCTATATTTTTCGCACACATTAGAAGGTCTCCAACCGTAATTTTTCTATTGAATCTATTTTTCTATTGAACATCACATAGCTTTATAATTCCATTGCTGTTTGTCAAGTACAGTTAATAGTATTCTAAATAATAACTTAACATTCATTAATCATCACAACATTTATTGTTGTGGCAGCATCCCTAACCACCACGACACTCGCACGAACACACGCTGAAGTTTGTGTGTGTGTATATATAATACATACGTAACTAACGTAAGATGTTTTCGTGTCCAATGAAGAAGCGGTGAACAACATTGTGCGACATTTTGTCGCAACGCTGTCGCAAGTGTGACCAGACTCATTTATCGAAGCGAATTGTGGTCAGAGTAATTTAAAAGGAACACTAGAACTAAGCAATGGATTAATAATAATTGCCATGCTGAAAATATTCACATAAAAATGTTCGATGCAGTAGATATTTATCAATACTAATATTATAAATGCGAAAATGTGTCTGTTTGTTTATCCTTCTTTCACGGCGTACCGGAGCGTCGTTATGATAAGATTTATAGTGTGGAGATAGTTGGGAGAACGAACATTGCCATAGGGTTTTCACCGCGAAAATACATCAATAAATTAAACAAATGTTTAACAACAAATCGTTGCTCGGCAACCATTGTTAGAAAGGAATCCTCAACATTTTTATTGCCGATTTTTCTCACGCGGACGATGTCACGGTAACATGTAGTACTTAATAAAATGTGTATAGTTTCTCGGTTCGTTTTATTATCTGTCCATTAACGGGTTTGATCTATAAATACCGATGTCCGGTGACACATCGGGCGACCGACGAGACGACTCATTGTCGTAACAGCGCCGCGCCTATTAATGAATCTCGACTTTCATACGTCGTTAAAGTTAACTCGGAAACGTATAAATTAACTCCACTTTAAAGAGTGCAAATAAAATCTATTACGTCGGAGACAAGTCGTAAATCATTCTCGAATTCTGTTAAGTAGACGGCGCCTAGCCAGGAACGGCTCGCGAGATACGACTTCTTTTTATACTCGACGTTTAATTGCCTCTACGATTACAAAGGGATGATTGTTTTCACAGCCCGACTGATTTATTAACTCTTCGAAAATACCTTAAAACTAATCCGCTCGCAACGCCCGCCATCCGACACGGATCACTTGGAATAATATTTGTTTACTACCGTGTTTCGTGATATACGCGCCGCTTTAAAAATCAAAAGACGTTTTTTAATCTTTTCGAAGGACGGTTAAAGTCAGTTTATGATATAAATCACCGGGGCATTATCGAAAACATTTCACCGGTTTATTTATAATAACTTTTACGAAATCGCTAATCGACTGAGCTAAGGCTGTCTGTCGGTTGGGCTTCGCTTTGGGATACATTCGTAAATCAAATTGTTTACTACGCTCGCAATGGTAAACTAGTCGTAAAATATTCAAAATAATAACCTTTTTTTATTTTTTAATTTACATCTACTAATATGACCGAGCCAGTGGCTGAAAATAACCATAATCATTTTAAAAATAAATACATAATAATTTTTTATGTTTCGATTATTTTTCTACTCTCATAGATCCATTACCCATATAATATACAACCCATACTCATTCTTTGTGCACCTACTTATAAAAAAAAACTATTCAATACCATTATAATAAAATGTAACGAAAAAAAAACTTTTTTTAAACATTTTAGTTAGGACATTAAAAGAAAAAATCGTTTGTCACGTTCAGAAAGTAAAAGATTAAACATATATTTTTTTAACGTACATATAGTACGACAGTGTCTACGTAGAAAATAAAGCAGACACTAAAGTTTCCATTAGATCAATGTTCCAAGTGAACTTTAACGACAAACCTTGAATATACCACCAAGAGCTCCGCAGGTTCACCGGCAACACCGAACCGTTGTAAACAACGAACTCAGCATCTGCACACCGAACCGATATTATTGTTATAAATCACAGCACAGACTGCAAATATATCAAAGCGCGATCACCAATTGGTCGACACCGCGCCGCTTATTAATAAAACGAATAATTCTAACGCGCGTGATACTTTAAACGATTGTTATCTGGCAGCCTTATTCACTCGGTATCTATTGTGGTATCTGGTAGCGGTACTGCCGGTACCAGATACCTTACTGTAATAGGAGAACAAAGAGATGTTGCAATTTGCAAGCCAGCGAGCCGGCCCTTATACGGCGGGCGGCGGGTAGGTCGCCCGTCGCTAAAGGTCCTATACTTGTTCTGCGATCCTGGTATATTAGATGAGATTAGATTCTCATTGTTACAACGATTGGGTTTTCTTGTATGAATGAGAATTTATTTTATGTTCTTTGTTTTACACGAATCGCTTGCACAAAATGTACCTAGTGGTCTTTTTTTAAATTCAAATCATATAATTGAGGACGTAATAGTATTGCACGGTGGTAGTTTGGTCTTTTTTTTCTTTTTCCACTGCGACAAGATCAAAATTTTTCTTAATATTATTTACACCCCACAAGTTTCAGAGGTCTTTATCTATCTCAGCGTCTTGTAACTACTTCAAACTGATATTTTTTTAAATGAATAATTATTAGATTTTTTCTATCGTTTTCTGTCTGTATTCACCGTACAATTTTGTTCTACTGTACTATAGGTGTCTTACGCACACAATAATAATTTATTGTTGGATGCAACTCTCGTTCTTCCTTGGTAGAACTATAACTCATACAAACCTCGTGACAGGACGTGACATGTGACGCGACCCTGCGTGACGTTACGTGACGTCAGCCAGCGCGTGCGCAGTGAAAAACAATTCGAATGTCCCGGAGTGGAGATCCTGCGTTAATGTCACGCAGTTTTCAACTCGTCTGCACACCGCAAATTGGCCTATTTCGTCCAATTGTCAGGGTTGTCAACACTGCGCATATTAAAATTAAATAATTCGGTTTTAGTGCTCTCGGACTTAGCAATGTAGACGCATGTAAAACACTCTTTAATATTCTCTTTAGAAAAGAATATTTTTAAATAAGGCATACACAAGTCTTAACACAAGTAGGATGGCAATAACTGTTGAAGAGTTCCACAGCCACAATCAGATCTCATAATCAAGAAGAAATTGCAATAAAAATGCATTTTCACCGTAGGTAAATATTTATGAAAAGTTTCTTAAAAATTGGAAAAAGAAATTGGCCCTGCCGAGAATTTAACCCAAGGGCATTAGGCAGCAAAACTTTACTTGTATTTTTTTTTATTAGTGCCAACCCTACGTTCACCGCAGTATTCCAGCCGGCCCGCACCGTGCTGTGTTTACACCAAATGTCAGCACGGTTTTTATGCAACGCGGCCCTGCGGTTACCGTGATACGACTAAGGTTTAGACAATATGTTCTAATGGGGCCGAGGAGCGTTTGAAGGGCAATTTTGGTTTGACCTTCACGCGACCTGACTCTGTGGTTAGCGCTGGTTTAATGAGAACCACAGTTTTGTATCTACTTTTTGGGGTGAGAACCACTTCACGAGAACTACCGAGTTTTTCCTGGATGTCTAAGGAAGGAAGCGTTCATCTTTTTTCGAGTTTGACTGTACTCGATATCGTTTAACTTTGTCGATTGAATCCTCCCAACTATCTCCCCACCAAACATCATACCATAACGTGTGTCGAAAGAAAGACAAACAAACAATTACACTTTCGCATCTATAATATTAGTATAGATAAGCTGTGTCCGCGTCTCCGTCATAAAGAGTTTTACTTTATTTTGTTTTAGTGACTTAAGTTACTCCTTATTGCATCAGCTACCTGCCAATAAAAGTCCCGTTAAAATCGGTCCAGCCATTTCAGAAATTAGAAGGAACAAACAGACACGAAGAAATTGTATAAAATGGTGAATGTATCGTATGTATTTTCATATGCATGTAAAAAACGGTTATTTCAATATTAAAAACAGACACTCAACTTTTATTTATATATAAAGATAATGCTTATAAAACAATGAACGTTCAATCTATTTGTTATTTCATATCGAATTAAACGTTGTCTTAATAGTTGGTTAGTTCGTTATCGTCTGTGACCGTCTGTGGTGTATCGATCGCGCATTGAATATTGATGATACGTTGCCCGTGCTGCAGTCCGCGGTGAGGAGCGCCCGACTGGTACCCGGTGGGTTCACGAAATGTCTCGTGAATCATTACTGGGTTCAATCAATGACGTATAGCTCTGCTGGATGGATGGCGATTTCAGGTTATGCAAACATGTTGGATAACTAAGTCATTTATGTTTCGCGGGTTTGCGGCCGAGTGCGCTTTAATTAATGCGTTAAATACTAGTTCAATTTAAACGTGTTTTATTCGAAATTTATTTTCTGTTAACTTGTGTGTAGATTTAATGTGTCAATTAAAGAAATACTTATTTAAACAATATAATTTTATAGTAATTCTAATAGTATTTAGATGTTATTGTTACGTTTTAAGTGAATGTGCAAGTTATGTCATTCAGCAGGTGGTCTGTACTCTCACCCTTAAAAATACCGATAAAATTTGAAAACCGACGAAACGATTATGCATCGCTACCGATACCGGTACCGAATAAATATTTCCAGCCAAAAGTCGTCCTAAATCTTTCGGTCGCGGCCGTTAAGCCTTCAATAAAGAGTATCGACGCCTTACGATCTTCCGCACTCGGCGTAAGAAGCCGACCGACAATACAGTTTCCCCTTTATATCGGCGCAACAAAATACATCACGTACCAGGGCGGCATAACCAAGAGGCAGGTGTTACGCCACATAATCCGGAATGCGCGGTAAATTTTCCGGATGCCTTACCAATGATTTCCTTGGAGACCGCCGGCCCAGATACGGTGGATTTCGATACGATAACGCTTCTCAATTTCTGCTAGCCCGGTGCCGCTACAGATATTGTGGCCACGCCTTCTAATACGTACGTGTGGAGCGAGTTAATAATATATACAGGATGCGATGTGTCGGTCCCTCGGTCCTGCCGAGGCCTTAATGATAACTTTCTCGGTTAATGGGCGATCATAACTTGACCCACTTATAATATTTTGAAGATTATGTCACCTTCTTGACATTTGTTATTATAATAGTGTTGTTTAATGAATATTACAAATTGTAAAATACATTAACGGCTCCCCAGGCCACAGATGTAATAGTTTTGTAATAAATTACAATTTAAAAACGAAATTCGTTGCCTTTTGTAGATTGTGGGATATATTCTGTAATTTCAGTGAGAGGTTTATGTTAGAATTTAAGTATTTATTTATGCAATTTTGTCTCCGAATGTCAGTCTGAAGAAGCAAATGATTAACCAGCTTTATAAAGACGTCTCGTGCTGACCCAGAATACTGATCTCAATCCCTTGACGGTACACCAGGATTTCACATGAGGCAAGAGAAACCAACCCCTTGTCTTAGAGACAATGGCTTATGTACGGATGACACTTTTATTAATATTATTTGTCAAGTAACTAATATTATTACCAGTAATATTAATTACGAGTCATCGTGTTCGGGCTACAGATTTGACTGTGCTTTCTTTCTTCTTTCTTGGTAATGTATTAAAATTACCATTGTTATTACCAGTCTCCACTGAAAATGGTGACCACTTACCTTCAGGTATTCATTTGTTGGCTGTCGGCTTAAAAATATATTTATAGAACTGTAGTTTGATACTAAGAGACAAATAAAGACATTTAAACGTAGGCTACCCAATGTTTTAAGATTCTATTCCAGTAAACGAGAGACCAGTTTAAAATAATCTCTGATTTAGAATTGCTGTCGCCTTCGCTAACTGATCATTTTAAACTAACTGAAATGATTAGAACCTCGTTTTGATTATAATAACACGCATTATCTATTATTTTGTTGCTGTTGACGAAATCTATTTGAAAATAACAGCAAAAACTCTGTCCCCCAACAAATCTTCCAATAGAGACATAACGATATCTTGTACACGCGATGGAGGCTCTGTTTTTCCGTATTGGGCCCCCGGGGAGCTCATCCCGGGGTATCAATCGGCAATATTCGGTGCTTTCTGCAATAATCTGGAGAATTCCGCAAGCAGAGGGAATTTTCTGGGTATTACGCGGATATGTCCATATCTGCACATACCTAATGCGTAGGTAATCAAATTATTTGATTATTTTTTGTCATTATTTTCTGATTGCTAAGTGACTTCTTTCGAGTGTTTCCTCTCTTTAAAAGATTTAAATTTATAGAGTTGACTTATCTTTTATTTCTTATCTAATTTCTAGGATTGTTAGAACAAAATGACTCAAAACTTATACATCGATGAATAATTACAGATTTTGAATATCTAATATGACAGGGATAAAATATTAGGTGAATTAGGGAGGCCGTAAATAAAATTAAAAACAATCAACCTATCATCGGAATATTTTTAGAAGACCGTTGCAAAATGTAACAGAATAAAAATATATTATAATCTGCAATAAACAATACAGTTTTAGAAACAAAATTACAGTTTTATGTCAAAACGTTTATTATTAATTTCGTCATTAAATAATCGTTTGATGACAGTCTCGAGGCGTTGCGATATAAAAGATTATAGATCAAAGTGAAGCGGAAATAAAATTGTATTTAATATATTATTGTATTAATGTTAAATAGGTGTTAAGTGCGACCAGTGAACCGTTTAACATTTAAAATTTCTTTGTTCTTTATTTAATATTAGAAATTTGTTATCTGTAAAAAATAATTATTTTTACAGAAATTTTTATTCAATTGATGTAGATTGTAATAATAATTACAATTTATATACTGCAGATATTATTTGTAAAAGTCAATTATTTTTACAAACATGATCAGATGAATTTTGATGGTTATTACTGAAATTAATTAACTGTAAAGGAAACATGAGTTAAAGTTTCGCGTT
>DWPA01006260.1:0-11136 GCA_018251375.1 Calpodes ethlius
AGTAATTTTACATTTACTCCCCAATATAAAACATAAACTCAGAGGAATCCAGTTCAAGATCTTCAAGGTGTCATGGCTACTTTTAAAAATATAGAAAAAACAAAATCAACTAACTATTTGAGTCATTTATTCCATTACTCACAACAAAGCAATAAAACTTTGTATTAAAACCTAAGTTACACAAAGTAATTGTTACTATTCTTTATATAAACATATTTCATTTAACAATTATAAACTTCGTAAATAAATACACCAAGATTCCAGCTTCAATACAAAGAGCAGCAGTAAATAAGTTTTGTGTATTTTATAAGTTCCTGGTACCAGTGATTTATTGACAACAAACAACATTAGTTAATGCTTATATTGTCTGTCTTGTGTAAGTAAAACTTGCACATTACTGATAACACACTCAAAGGTTGTTATATTCTAATGTCATCTATTATACATGTTTATTGGTTGCTTATTTACGTCGATGCAGTTAAATACTTATATGCTACGAAGATCTAAACACTAAATACAATAACAAAACGAAATGTGCTTGTAAATTTCTATTATTCAGCTTCTTAACGCACCTTTAACGTAACTAATCTTCAATAGAGGATGAAATGACGTAAGGATTAATGTTTGCAAGACTTCATACAACTTCAAATTGCATGTAATGCATCAAGAAATTGAGGAAATGAATTATTGTTGAGTTGACTTTATTTGTTTGTTGCCAACAACGTAGGTAGTGGAAAAATAAGACGGTTCACTCCACTGATTCGCGATCGAGATTGACAACAAAGAATCGTAATATACAAACTCGCTCGAAATATAAATAACATTTTGAAAGCATTAACAGCATAAAGTATTGCACACAGGGCATGAAGGTCGAAAATTAAGTAAAACTAGGTATAGAGAAAATTACAATAGAATTAACTTGGACATACCTTTGGTTTGTAGAACCATTTTCTGAGAGACTCCATTGGACCAGTTTTATATAGCAGCCTCATATGAACAGATCACAGCACGAACACACACATTATTGAACTGCTAAAGCACCAAAAATCACCACGCAAATTCAAGCACAATAGAAAATTCTCCAATATTTACGTCAAATATCACAAAAAGCGGACATATTTCACGTATCGCGTTCACGTTTGAGAATGAATAAAGAACTGTGAGCGAATGGGATAAATTTTGATAGTCATTCAGCGAAAAATTAGATTTACTCATAACTTCAGGTGAATGAATTATTTTTTCACATAGATATTTAATATTTGTAGTATCTGTGGTCCATAGGCGCTCACGCGCGGGGCATATACATCAGATCGCTGTCAAAATTATGCATCTGTTGAATAGCTAACATAGTTATTTAAATGTTAATAAACGATAAAAAAAGAAGACGAGTTCCATCTTTAACCATCACGATAACGACTGGGTAATACTTAAGGCATAACCGGTACTAAGGCATTACCCAGGTAGTCTACAAGGAAAGATAATAATAAAAGTATATATAATAATATAACTTAAGTAATCTTCTTCACATCTTGATACTCTATGCTACTTTATCTAACTTTTATCGTCTGTCGGTTAGGTTAAAAGTCAAATGTGACATAACCTGACACATGCCTGTCATTATAATATGTTTATTCTTTTGATTTGACGATTCGTACTTCACCGTTTCTTTCTGTATTTTTGTTATTATTTAACATACTGTTTTATGTTATTTACATACAACATAGCTATTTGTTAATTGAAATTAAGGAAAACTCAATATCAATGTTTTAAATCTAATTACCACCCCATAGTACATAATACGTGATTTAAAAATGGATGTCGAACAATTTATCGAGTTGGTTAAAGAACGCCCTTGTTTATATGACCATAATGATGCATTAAGTAAAAACAAAAAAGAAAAAGAAAAAAATTGGAATGAAATTGCCACAGCAATGGAAATCACTAGTAAGTAGAATACTCGATACCTACCAGTAATTAGGGAGGAAAAATTGGAGAACAATACTTTCTTAATGACTGGCTATTAGAAATTGAATTAGGTATAAAAATATATTTTTTAATAATAAAATCGTACACATGTTGGCCACATTAAGAACCTTGTGTACTATGATCCAAGAATTTCTTCAATCCTACATTACAGACTACAAATGTTCATATAAAATGCTGTTCCAGGCGGAGGGTGCTTGTATTAGTTGACGCCCTTATACGAGGCATATATTACCCCATCAAAAGTGCTGTAACATGGTTTAACAGTTAATATGCTTATTAAAACAGGAAAATTTTGTTTGACACAACAAACAATTTTAATCATTATCTTTGTCGGGTTTTAACTTATTAATAGTCCACTACATGACATTAGTTTCTTTTCATCACTGAAGACCTTAAACTGTACTCTACCATGTTAGTCTTATTTAGATTAATAAAGTGAAGTTAGAGGTCAATATAGGTCTAATACTTAGGTATTGGAAGGTGTTTCTATGCAGCTTAAAAATGTTATCTAATGAATAAATTGGAACCAATGGATTTATGCGCCCCCTAAAGTATGCGGGGCATCCTCTCCTCATCTCATTATTGACACTACCAGTGTTTGCTTAACTTGGTTGATAGCCTAGGATTGGCATTACCTGTTAGGCTATAGGTGCTACGATTTTTAAATCTTATCTTTACCATTCATGAATAAACATATAAACAATCAAAAAATCATATAATCATATGACATTATTCGCCAATTAAATATTATAATTGAATAATAAATATGTGAAGAGAAAATGTTTGTATCCCTTTTTAAGAACAACACTAGAGAAGAACACAGAGAACAATAAATATGGTTGGTAAAAAAATGGTTCTACTAAGACAAATGAAAAAAAAAAATTTTATTCACTTTAAATTTTTACATTAATAAATAAATTATTGATATATATATTAAAAGCATTAAACTCACCATTGTACCTGATATTTTATTATGGTCAGTAATGGTTACAAAGATATATATAGATACAGTCAAGCGCAGTTCATGTTGGAGGCTGTGGATGGCATAAAATTTTATTCACTTGGATCAGCCACTAATCCGTCCCACAATCTGCTCGGCAGCAGCATGCTCAGTGGTAAAAATCCTAGGAAACTCGTGCTCGGTGATGGGGTTTTTATGCATTTAGAGGTAATAATAATTGCGAGTCTGCCGCGTCTTTTTGGCCAGCAATTTTGCAGGGATACCTTTAACATTACTGATTCCAAAGGGCATTACCATGACTTATCTGTTTAAAAATAAAGTTTTTTTTTTTTTCAAAATACATAGGTAAAATGATTTGCAGGTGAGGTAGCAAAGAGTAAATGGAAAAATCTAAAAGATAATTACACTAAACATTTAAAAGGCTCCACAACAGGTAGCGGATACCAATTAAAGTATTTACACTGGGCTTGGGCGCCAAATATGGAATTCATGAAAAGACATTTGAATTTCATGTCAAGAACGATAAATGATCTTAATCTCCAGGATGACCATGAAATTGAGCTTGTAGACTCCAATCAGTCTAGCATAAGATCCGATGGTAGGTCTGAAGATATATCCGTCGACAACACGATAACACTTCGAAATTGTGTGTCTCGACAGGACCAATTAACACCTACCCGCAAACTCTTTCAATACAAGGATGACGTACAAAATGAGGGCTTCGATGCAACCGATTTAATTTTTCTCGGCTACGCAAAAACTATTAAAGCTTTCTCAGTTAGGAGACAAGCTGAGATAAAACTGAGGCTAGCTAAAATTATAATGGAGGAGGAAATTGCACATGACGAAGAAAATTCGAGATACCCTCAAAGCCCTATGTATTATTCTCATTCACCGTCACCGCAAAATGACCCACTTAACTCCTCCAAACAAGCACATGAAGTTCGAATCAAAACTGAAGAATGTTAAATGAACATTGGAACAGTAATGTCGTGACGTCACTCCCAGGGTTGTCACACTACTACGCGAGATTCTTGAATGAGTTCGCGCATCGTTTCCTCTGCTGATAGTGAGGCGCTTTTTTGCCTGCCTTTGTCTAACTTCGTAGCAGAGGCTTTGGTAGAGACCAATGAGCAAGCATCGATTCTATACCAATGCAGTATCGGAATCACTTGTCGGCGTCTTACGCGATCTACATATGGTGTATAGGAAACAAGCGATTGATAAGGAAAAAGTAATGTAAAGACGAATGTCATGTAACGTTATAAAAAAACCATCACTTTGGTCAATTGAAGAGATAAGACTGGCGCTTCTGTCTTCCAAATGCGTAAAATTTACACAAATATGGGAGAATAAAAGACGAAAGTATAATTTGACTGTTTTGTGCCGGCCTAGTATACTAACTCCCAACCCAATGTCGGAAAACTAGGGCACTGTAAAGGCGACAAAACCTGATTCCCTAGGTCGTAGGGAGTTACCTAAGGATTATTTTATCACTATAGTCTTATCTAATACTCTGTCTTGGTTCCTGATGTCCATCGCCGTCATTTGTGTATATAAAGATCATCGTTATAAATGTTGTGTATTATTTATATTTCATTCTTTACCATTGTATATAAATGTAAATATATTTTGAGACATATTTTATTTGTAATAAAATCTTCTTTGCGATTGAAATAAGAATGGCTTTTGTTTGAACGTCTTTTCTCACAAACTTAGCGAGCTGATCAATATCTTAGTCAAAACAGGACTGGTCTCGATGGGATAGAACGTTATACTATCATGTAACGTTGTGTTACGTTTTCGCTGGATATCAGTTACATATGTATCTATATGTTAAACCTATCTGTGTATTAGGTAATATTCTGTGTCACGATATTTTTTGTGGCAAACTTTGTAGATTGGACAGACTGCAATTTTGAATACCCGATTGATTTCTTCGATAGTCTCTAATGACCTAATCTTATTGGCCAATCTTTAGGAGATATTGTAAGGCTGTTATCGTAATATTTGTTCAATATGGCATTTGATGGCGATTGGCGATTGCAATATAATAATAAAAGTGTGTGATGTGGAAAAATATAGAATGTTCTTTTGCGTCCAGGCAAAAAGGAATTGGGGTACCCTACATACGGGTGTGAGGTGGTGAATATCCATGCATCACACGACCGTCCGTATCGGTTATGTGGGACTCGCCCGGGCGCCTACCCACTAAATACCGCCTGATGAAGGCTTCCTAAGACCATACATCATGTGCATGAACGTCCCGTTGAAGAGCCAGAGTGCTAATAGAAATGGTACAGAAATCTTCTGCCAGGTATATTATCAATATTATCAGTGAGCCAACGACGCTTTACTTCAGGTAAGCTTCAGCTAACTTATGCCTTACTAACCAAACCCAAAATAACAGTCTCATGTAGGTACTTAATTCGCCTGTTTTTTAATGTCCAACTTATGTGGAAACAGAACCATCTCCTAAGATGAAAAATATCTTAAATACGACCCACGGCGTAACTTATTAAGATGTCAATTAAAACTGTTTAGTGGTTTTCGGGTAATAATCGCAAAGGAAGTCGTACATTAATACATGTCTCAGAGAAGTATATTTCAAGGGTCTTTATAGGTAAAAATACCCACGGTTTCGAAAAAAAACCGCAATAAGGTTGCTTATTCCTTTCTTTCACTGGTTGGTAGGCAACGCTTTTTTGTTAAACACTATCTTTTGGCTGAAATATACCTACATTGCGAGCTACCCGCGGTTTCGCCTGCGTGGGAAAAAAGAATAACAATAAGATTATCCTTTCCTTTTTATAACTCGTTGCTAAGCAACGCTTATTTTTTAAACATTTTCTTTAATTGATCTGAAATATTACATCGTAATGGATCTTCCAACAGAAATGTGATGTTTTTTCGTGTTGAATAATAACTTATAATTATACTCAACCACAACCGGTTTTTCAATGGCCTGCTGCGCTCTGTGACCCAGATCAAGGGTCACTTTTTTAACCGGGCGTGAACTCAGGAGAACTAGTCTCCCGGGAGATATGGTACTCTTCATCTTCCAAACTATCTCCAAACCCAAAACCATACCATAACGACGCTGTGTTACGCCGTGAAAAGAAGGACACACAAACACACTTTCGCATTTATTATATTAGTATAGACGAAATTCCATGTACAGATTTCGTCCAATTACTTTACTATTAACTCATATAACTGAGTACTTAGTTCATAGTCGATAACAATAAGTTATAAATAGTTCAATAATCTCTTTGTTTTGATTTTAGTTGATTAAAAACTATCTCTATACTTGGGCTTTCTCTGGAATACTCTGGAATTTAAAGTAGGTATATCACATAAAATTGATCTCCGCCCGAAATTCGAATCCTGGTCTCTCCGATCCGTTAGTTTCTTAATACCATGTAGGCTTAAACTGAAGCAAAAAAATATGCACCTGTGTGGTAATATCCTGTACTTACAATCGCCGACAAACACAAGTGAGTTTTTTTTTTTAAATGGAAAGTGGTACTTAACTGATAATTATAAAAAATGTGAAAGAAAATTATTTTCACGTATGACATTTATCTTACCAAGGAGGCCAAAAAGGCTTCCTTGAAATGGTTACACATTGCGTATGACTTGCGGTTTTAAGAATAATTATTATTATTCTATGGTCTGCTCAACATAGGTTAATAAATACATGCTTTATTATGAGGCCTCCTGTAAAATCTAAAAAGTAAACTGTCTATATATTTTAGCAGTTTTTCTTTTCTGCATTAAAAACAATATCTGAAACTCTTTACCGGAATACAAAACAATTTGCTTGTCGAACAAAGGAATGTGAAGATAATAAAGACCCTTGATCTGCTCAGGATAATGTTACTTGAACGAAAACACGAAAAAACGAAGTATTCGATACTGTTGTAGGGCCTGAGTTGATATGTAAACTATGGAATAACGAATCTGCTTACATTGACGCGATTAGTGACATTTCAGATATTAAATAGGTACATATTAATGTTGTCCGCGTGTGTGAAAAGAACAGCAATAAAAAGGTTGTCAGTCTCTTTCTATCAATGGTTGCCAAACGCTTTGTTGTTAAACACTTTTAAATTGCATGAAACATACATCGTAATGGATCTTTCCACAGAAATGAGATGTTTATTCGCAGTAAAAAGTAACGTATAGTGCTCGTCGTCCTCCCAAGTATCTCCACACCAAAAAATATACAAGGATGAATAAACAATATATATTTAAATAAACACTTTCACATTTGTAATATTAGTATTGATCCCTTATAGGTCCTATCAATAGGATAATTGAAAATCAATGTAATGACTGAGAGTCAGTCATCATTTCGTTTCAGAAACCATCTTAGATATGTTTTCATTTAGCATTTATACTTTGAACAATTGTCCATTAATATCATATCCGCCTAAATTCCTTTATGGGATTGTATTTTCAGTTCTTTGAATTAGAATTATTGAAATTCGATGTTCCTTATAGCCTTCGTACCTCTCTAACCAAGCGAATCAAAAATAGATTAATTTTGTTCTAATTATAACCTTTCAAAGGTTCTGAAATACAATTAAAGACACGATATCCGATATTTAAATGCAAATTGGTTCACAAAATGAGTCAGTGAATATTTAAATGAAGGTAAAAAATAACACTTCATACAACCCCATAGATTTTTTAATGTATAGGCAAAGGTTTAATCCCTATACAGCCAACCTTGCGAAAAATCATACCACCAATTCGATTCTGTACATGATATTAATATGTAATTTTTCTAAGTGTAAAATTAGGTCCTAGCTTACCAAAATACCAAACGATGTCACTAATTATATTTGGAACTTCAAATTACAGCGGTCTTGTTATTGCTGTCTTATCATTAATTATCATCATAGACTTGTCTTACAAATAACTTGATTAGAAGCTTCAATAGTTCACGAGGAAACATCACACTCACCATTCTAGTACATATATCGTGGATGTAGAGTCTACGAGGTCATGGAAGAGACATGGCGATATATGAAATAAAAAAGGATCCAAAGTTACGGGTCTCGTATTATAATTAGGAAGGTTTGGTGTCTATTCACACGTACGACTGTTGATGAGATGAGTTGATAAGAAAATATTGTACAAGGAAGTTAGCGTGTCATAGTTTTAAAATGCATAACATTTATTCACAAGGGACTCAAAAAGTTGCAGTGCAATATTCTCATATTCATATATGTATATTGGTCGTATCGTTGTCGTATGATGTTAAACTGCATAGAGAAAACTATACACGCTACGAAATTGTGAATTGGACATATTTTTATAGATGTGGACATAGCAAGCACCTATAAAGATAAATATTCCAGTCATTCACATATAGATATTTTATTTACATCAAGTTCAAATAACATATATTTAATAAATTTACAAAAGAGTGTTGTACAATTTTATGTGAAATAAATGATATTATTTATTTATTTATTAAGAATTGTTGACGTACCCCCCTTTTTTACATCGTCTGAAATTACAACAGAAACACTTGTATAAACCATAGTAATGCTATTAAAGTTTTGATTACAAGCGTGAATACAAGTGTTGGTATTTTCAATGTGACAAGAGTTTAAATTAAATTAAAATTGCCACCACAATAAAACTTTGACAAAACCTAAATTTAGGTAACTAAATTAAATAAATAAATTCGTTAAATAAGCATCAAGATTCCTTGTCACATCTAGTCAGTCGGTCTTTAGTTCCACTACAATAATTAATTCATTGCTTTGTAATTATATTTGACTAGTTTGCTTGTTAGTAATTTGTGGTCACAATTATTGGGGCTCAAATTATATGACCTATGCTCTATTGAATACATGAATTTTTAACTGGCTCCAAAACCGATGAATGTATCGTATGGTGACTAGACTCGTAAGTTAAAAATATTTTTTATGTTAGTCCATCAGCACCCTAATACAATAATGTAATATTTACGAGAACTATTAAAATATAAAATAGAACAGTTAATTTTATTTAAAAATACTGGCCACTTATATAAATTTATTTATAAGTAAAATGTTCTTTGTTTAAAATAAGAAGTCTACAAAATAAAATATTCAAGTAACGACGTGAACTATGTGTTTTCTTACAAAAATAATATTTTAGCTCAATTTAATCATACAATTCGTACAAGAACACAATCAAAAACCTTTATAATTATGGAAGTTTTCTTACGATCTTTTCTATTTACAGGATAAATAATAAGAAATGAATTCCTGATACATACATAATATCAGCGAAACTAAGGTACAGTCAGGTCAACTTACAGTCGAAAGTTGTTCATTAAACTGTCATTAGAGAAAGAAAGCATTACCGCTAACGATTCTTAGTTTAACGACGTTGTGAAAAATTGAAACTGTAATTTAAAGGCTGATTGGCATTTCATTATTTTAACTTTAATGATTCATTAAAATATCATATAATGCTGTTATTTACAACGATAGAACGATTTAAAGTATTGTTAAATATTTAAAGTTGGTAGCTGCGACTGCAAAAGGCTGTTAATATTTACGTCATTATTCAAGTTTTGTAAATTTAAACTTTAGTTAAATGAACTATTAGTTGCTATGACAACATAAATACATAGTTACACTTTTTACTTTGATGTAAAGAGGGTTCTAAGTTAGGTAAGGGTTTTACCTTCGATCTTATTGAACCTTGGACTCTGATGAACACATTAATTAGATAAATCTACTATTACGAGTGTAACCAGTATTATATTTTATGAGTTTCTTGCATAAATAACCTAACTTACTTTTTAGTTCATTCATTTTTTATAATTCTATGATAATCTTTGTTTTAACGCTACATTTAGGGGCTACTGTTTTAGTACAATTATACAGAATCGCAAAGACTACAAATGAAATGTTTAAAAAACTAAAACACGCTTTTATTCAGCAAAAAAATGAATAACTGTGATATTAACGGTTAAGTTCTTTCGGCTAAAGTTAACTTTACGTGTAGTATATGCATTGTTATCTAAATCTTAAGCAATATGTTAAATTTCAACTTCAAGAAGTAAATATTTCTAATTCCACTTACTAATCTCACCAAAGCAAAGATACTAAAAATATCACAAACTTTGCAAGTTAAATAAAAGCTTTTAAAAGGGAAGCTACATTGAAAACAATATCATACGCATTTAACTTCTCGCGGCATTGTTATCAAATGTCAATTTATTTCAAAAGTCACTCGAAATGCACAGAATATTAAGTGGGATGCAAAAGCGCTCGTTAAAGAGTTTTTAATTATCGCTCATTTAAATAAAACCAAGGCTGTCTTATAAATTAATTGAATCATAAAGAGTTAAATATTCAAAGAGTTATAAATATGTGCCAATAATTATGCAGAAGTACTTTTATGGGTACAACTTCTCAAGAGCGTTACAGACGCAATATTGTACAATAAGATTAGCTTTTTTTTACATAACATAAGTCTATGCTTGACTGCTATCCCACCTGAAGGTAAGTGGCGATGGAGTCTAGGATGTTCAGCGCCTAACTTATAAAAAGCCTATTCAACTCCGCTTTTATGTAGTACTAGCTGAACCCTGCGCGCGTTGCTACGCCAACACCAATTGGAATGACAGTAGCGCCACCTGTCAATTGGTTTTACCAACTTAGAAACCTTCGTGGGCTAGAAACTTCGAAACTACTCATTCGATTTTAAAATTCTTTCACCGGTAGAATATCGTAATAAGTTCCTACTGCGTGGTCTTTAAGCAAATGCGTAAACACTTAGTCTACTAATAGGTACTCTACACTAACTTAGTCTTGTCAGATAGTAATACATCATACATATATTTTAATTAATATTTATATATGGTATTTATTTGTGTAAGTATATAAATTATATATTTGTTTTTTGTTATTGAACACCTACCACTACTCACCATCTCCAAAATTGACTGGTAGAGAATGCCATTAAGCAATTAGTCCACCCATTGTAACACCTAGTTATAGGTTTTAAATAAAAAGTTAAATAATAATAATGCTATGTTACCATAGAATAAAATAAGAGAGGGGTTATAACGGATGTTACGTCACATTCATTTCCTAAAAAAATATTAAGCCAAGCCGCCATATTGACCGTCCCTTCAGCCAGCTGCCATGACTGACAAGAGAAGTCAAAGGAGG
>DWPA01006261.1:0-11136 GCA_018251375.1 Calpodes ethlius
TTGCACCATGCGTCATATTACAATTGATGTTCTTAAAACTAATAGTCCAGCATGAGACCCTGTAAGGGCGTAGCAATTTTTTTTAATACATACAAAAGAAAGTAATAAAAAAAATAAGTAAAGTATTTTTTATTGTGTAGTTAGTTCCTTAATATCACGTTGGCATAAAGTGAAGCACAAGAAATATGTATGTGTGAGGTCATATTATTTACAATCGTCGACACGCACACAAGTGTGAGAATGTTTTTTAAAAATAGAAAGTTGTGCCTAAACGGTGATAATAAAGAAAATCAGGTTTTTTTTTACATGGCAACATTTTCGTCTTAAAAGGTAGCCTTTAACGGCTAATAGTTACAGATTACAAACGACTAGTGCGGTTCTAAACATTATTATTCTAATCACTACGCAGTAATATTCCTTACTACCAGTTCTCGTGTTATAATATTTGGAATGCTAACAATTTTTCTAAGTTAAATTCATAATATTACTTCTCAGGTAGTAGGTATGTCGGTACCGTGTAAAAAATAGTTTTCATACCTTTTTAAGCCGTTATAAGTACTTAGGAACCGTTAAATGAATTAGGTAAACCTTTGAATGTAAAAACAAGTTTACTTACCAAATAAAGCTAGCATTAACTAATGACTGAAGTGTGATTTTAAAACGATAAATTACTAAAGTACATAGTCCCAATTAAATAACTAAGAGCTAGGTACCTACTTATCTAATTAATATTTAAGTAGGTTGCGCAATTCCATGTGTTAGCTGTTTAACTTACAAATACTTCAAACATAACAATTTAATTATATTGAATATTAAATTACGATCATTGTATGACTAATTGTGAGACTATTTATAAGTGCTACATTTATACCAAATAAATAATTCATTCATTCGACCAATCTATCGTTACTTGAAACAAACGCAATCAGCAGGAGTGGACACATTACGTTATAGTTTATTTACATTATTTTAAATTGAAGACGAAACAGCTACCATTACGTATATTCGAATGAGAACAAAGAGAGTAACGTTACGTGGGGCCGAGTTCACCCGAAGTTACCCGAGCGGAGCCGAGCGCCCGTGGCACCAATACCACGCCGCGGCACTGACATCGCTAGTCCTTGATTATTGAAAAAACAAGTGACAGTTTCATACATTTACGAATATTAACTTATCGCTTCGAGCCCACGTATACTGCACTAGTGTGTACTGGAAAGGTTATAAACTCGTGTTAATAATCACCCGTAATGCCTTGATGGTAATTGTAAATAAACTTCGATAGCTCGTCTAGTTCCGTTATCAGTTGTTTCGCGCGATAGACTTCTGTTTACACATGTT
Organism: Calpodes ethlius; assembly: GCA_018251375.1. NCBI lineage: Eukaryota > Metazoa > Arthropoda > Insecta > Lepidoptera > Hesperiidae > Calpodes > Calpodes ethlius. The sequence goes on from DWPA01006261.1 coordinate 1,339, forward strand.
CAGTGCTGGTCATTGCTTTTTAGTTTCAAGCAATTAGTGGCCCGTATCGGACCACAATTTCTCCACGTTTGAGAGCTGGAGTATTTTACCGAGCTTTTGCTTATTACTGCGAGCGCACATTCCATGAGTATTACTACGTTTTTCATTATTTCCAATTCGAGTTTCGTATCTCTGGCAGTTTAAAGGACATTTTTCGGAGGTGTACGCTGAAAAGCTGCCTAAATATAAAAGCCATAAAGTTCAGATTACATCGCGCGTGTAGGTGTTATAATATTAATAATAACTTTTTGTTGTAGGCGATAGAAAAGGAAGCCTACTGAATCTAGTTTATTCCAACATCGGCATTGCAATTTTTGGCTCGCTCACCGACTGATCTTATTAAAACAGATGACGATCGGCCGGATTGAATCATCCGCACGGAAATAATTGATTCATACCGAATGATTTATTACAACCTACATAAAATAATGATAGTTGTTACGTCCGTTTGTTTATTTACTATTTATTTACGTCGGATCTATTAATAACTCAATTATTTAGTCACGTAAATTGTTTTACTCTGAGGTATGTTCTTAATTTAAAAATGGTTCGCTCAATCTGCCTTGTACTATTGGGATTACTGGAATAGTTTTATATGACTCCAGACTAGACAAATACATTTATTCGAATGCTGCCCAAAGGATAATTCGTAACAAATATATGTAACTATATTATGTCAGTTGACCATTTAGCGCGTTTCTCAGCTATTTACATAAAAATCTTAACAAGATAAAACATTATTTCGTATGCTTTCAAGCTTTGAATAAAAAAATATAAGTCAATTCTTTTATCAATGGCAAATTCGTATTTTTGTATCTACTGCAAGTTTTATGATTGCTTATTAATACACATATTTGTGATAATTAAATCAAAATTTAACTTAATAATCTACAGGCATGTTAATTCAATTAAGTACAATTTTTATTGTAAGACAAGCTGTGGCAACGAATTGTCCGCGTGGAATTTAACAAAAAATGTTTTTCATTTTATTTTGTTTTAGTGACCTAAGTTTCTTCTTATTACATCAACTACCTGTCAATAAAAGTTGCGACAATATTGGTCCAGCTAGAACAAACAGACAGACAGATAAAAATAGTAAAAAATGTTATTTTGGCGTATGTACCGTATGTATATTCATGTGTAGTTAAAAGCGGTTATTTTAATTCAAACAGATACTCCTATTTTTTTTATATGTACAGATCAATGTATAGATATCGACAAACTACATCGACATTGTCGTTATATTCAAGATGATTTTGTCGAAGCTATTCCATGATCATTCAAAGACCCATGAATATTAAATTGCATTAGAGTATATTCATAGTACGTCCCAACGAGGATTAACGATATGCCTCATCGTTGATGGATTAAACTATAAGATAGATTTCATCTATCAATCAATTACGGAACTGTAAAGGGATAATATGAGGAAAATTTGAATAAAGGTTTGAGGCAAAAATTTTGCTATAAGAATTTACGTGTATACGAATGTCTATAAATTAGGTCATGTGAAAGAAAAGAATCATGCAAGTTCCCAGTATCTCGTAAAACGGGGAGTATATCAAATTTTTTCCGAGGGGGGGGGGGCGCATTGATAAGAACTTTTGTAGTCGAATGGAGATTGCAGCTGCAATTCCTACTTAGGTTCGTGTGTGGGTTCAAAATGCTTGATCATGGAAGAATCTGAAGAACTCATGTGGTTTCTCTACTGAATTTACAGGGTTTTGAAATATGCAAACGATCTCCTATGAATAGATCTTATTTTTTCATATCTACGCAATTTCATTAATACTTAAAGCTCGCTCCACAATCGAAATTCCACTGTAATTCTATTTAACAAACAGTAATTTTACATTGTCTGTCTTTAATGTTCTATATTCGTCAATAAGCGTATTTGTTTTATAGTATATAAACTTTTGTTTTCTATATTTTATCTTCATGTCAACTTTTACTAAACTAAATCTCAGACTCATCCGTTCATTACTTTTAAAAAGGGGTACAAAGTTTTTCACTTCACGTACAGAGTAATAAATACGTTTACAATTCATATATTAAGACTACAGAGTAATATATAAATATAGATAATACAGTGTTTAGTGATTAAAATTTTTGCTAAAATCTTAATTAACGAACTCAATACCCAACGTAATAACGATAATGTAGAGTAATAAAGCTGCATTTCATTCTTAGCAGGTTACTTGGCGACAAAGGGGAGGGAATAAAACGAAGTTGTTATTGCTCTGTCCTCTGCACTTGGATCTTTTAGAATACACATGAAACTTTGACGTAGATCTGTCATTAGTCAAATATTCTTACTGACTGTTTTATGTACACAACTTTGACTGTTTTTTGTTTATTTAAACTTTATTGACCACAGTAAATTTATTTATATATAGAGACAATATATATATGAAGAATATATAAATAATCCTACATTTATATACTTCTTGAGTAATAACATAACAGGAATGTTATTCTACTGCTATATCTACAAAAATATGCAAAATATTGGCGTTACAACGTTCAAGCTTTTAACACTAGCAATATTATAATAAGAGTTATATTTCCAAATATATTTTTATATATAATATCATTGGGTACTTCAACAACATGTTGGCATGCAGAAAAACTGGAGTCCTTTGTGGAATTTTAAATATTACATTATAGGATTTCATGGTCGTAATTTCTGCACCTTACCTAGGCAAGTTTCCACAGAAGCGGAAAGCGGAGCGGAGAGCGGAGACATGTTGCGAACAACGAATTTGATATCATTATTTCTATGTCTCTTCTTCGTCTAGTTTAGATAAAAGCTATACATCGCAGTAGACCTGATTTGATCAAAGGTTTTGCACAAGTGAGTAGCATTCCCTGCCATCCACCAATTTGCCGTACCAACTTGTAAGGTGACCCGCTAAACGCTAAAGCTATTCAATCCACTCAAGCCAGCTGACATCAAGGTTTCGCATTGGTGCAAACGGCCTATTCATTACGAAGCCAGTTCTCCAATCGTTTACACCAAAGATATGCGAAAAAATCTACCAATAGAATTATATCATTATACGACACTAAGAAAATGAATAAATCCTATTATTTTTCTTAATTTAATTTTTTCCTCGCACAACGCCTCGCTTCCTCGCACATCTCCGCCAAACTCCGTTCTGGTAGAAACCTGCTGCGCGAATCACTTTGATTATTTGTGTGTGACTAAGATTAATGTTGCATGACTGTGATTATTTCTGTTCATGAATCAGGTTAGTCAGACATTTACTGCGTTAAGTGTTTTATTTTAAATAGTACCATTCATTGATATTCGAGAGCTGTAGCAGTAACAATACTCAATTTTTTTGCTGGTTAGCAATAAATTAGGACTCAAAAGGCAATCATTCAAGCACCGGCGTTATGCACAATAATTATTAGGCGCAGACGACATTAGCTAAGGTCATTGACCACTATGTTCACCGATATTAATATTGTGTGACGCGGTATTACAAAACTGAATGTTTCGCGTCGTGTTCATGAAAGCATTGAATGTATTTATAACTATCAATGTCACTTGAGGTGCTATTTGCCAAAAGTGTCAATGACTTCTTTACGTGTAGCGTATTCATATCACACCTGTTCGTCCGGAATCGGAGGAATAAAAAAAAAACCAATGTGCGACCTATTTTACTAACTAACTTAGGACTTTTGTCGACTGGGGCGATTCTACCTATGTGTCCCAATAATAATACTAAAAAATAAATCTAATTAATAATACTTATTTTATGACCAGGTTATGTTTGTTAGTTTGTATGTAGGAAGTGATCTTCGAAACTAAACCGATTTTTAAATAAACATTAACATGAAATCACGCATTTATTTATCGCTTAGGTATATAACTCAAGACGGGAATCGAATCCGAGACTCTTGCATCTCACAAGATTGCTACCATATCGTTCACCGCCGGAACTTTTTCACGAATTTTTTTTATTTCATGAATATTTCATTTACATCCGTTGAGACAATATGTATTATGAATGTATGTTAGTTAAAACCCTCGCCTATGTGTCCCTACTACGTATTTAAACGGTTTAATAAATATAACTAATACCATTTAATCGGTCGTAGTGGACTATTTGAAAATATATCGTCGTTGAAGTGACTATATATCCAATTATTAGATATATCCCCGGGAAGGTTTTTATTTTTTTTTATCATATTTAGTTTTCTAGCTGTTCCCGAACAAATATCTCAAAAAAATCAAAATAACATTAACCAAATAGCGTTGCCTAGCAACCAAGTTAAAAAAGCAATCGACTACCTTATCGCTGTTCTTTTAGCGCGCAGACGAAGCCGAGGGTTAAATCTAGTAGTAAATAAAGTACGGTTACAATATGACATACAGTAGATGCAATGACAACCGTACCTCACCAGCGTCGCTCGTTAGAAAGCAGAGACAAGGAAGGAATGCCTAACCTACAAAAGGCTGAGCGAAATTATGAAGACTTACAACTTACGGTACTGTAATATAATGTTCAATTTAACAGCAAAATATAACAATAAAATATTCGCCGTGGGTTACGAAATATTTTTTTTTTCATTCAAAGAATTTTTTCATCCATTTTGCTATTGTAACCAAATTATAACTGGTCGATTTCAGTTTACGGAAGATATTTAGAAAAAAGGGGTATTTATTAACGCAACTGACCCCATTCAAATGTTTGTCTACTTGCGTATACTTTTGTTAACTTAACTGATTTAGGTATGGTTCTCACGGATTTTGTAAACTTAGGGAAACATTTGTTTAATTTCAATTTGTAAAATAACGTATTATAAATCTTTAAGCGCTAATAGAATTCTTTACACAATTCAATTTCCCATTAATTGACGCGTAAATAAGCGCGCTAAACTATTGATACTTGGGCAATGTTATTTTTAACGCATAGGGTCTTAGATACACCAGGAGCAATATCAAAGAGTAAAATAGCGTGCTATTTCAAATGAAAGTGTCATAGTGGCAATGGTAAATAGTTAAGTTACTCAATATGGTTTAACGACTCCTTTCTAATGATAACAGGGAATGCGAGTGACCTCTTTAGACTGTCATGATCATCATAAGGAAGTCCTTATGGTTACCTACAGAGCATACTAACACAGATATGCACGTGTGTGACAATTATGATAGCTCTTTTTAACTTCTGATACAAATATTATTGTTATAACTTTATCTTGTAATAATGTACGTGAAGGTAATATCTTCATATCCCTTTGAAAGAATAATGCACATACATAGAAGTGCAGAAAAATTAAATTTTACATATAATTAGCGGCCTGCCGCGAACTTCGCACGGATGAATTTTTATTAAGGAAAAACATAGTCTATTCCACTTAATGATAATGTGGGATTCTACAGGTGGATAACTTTTTAAAGTCATATGAATAGTTTTAATGACAACCTTTTACATACAAATGCTAAACATTAGGTCTCTTTATAACATTAGAATAGACTTGTGTTACAAATATATTTATAAAAAAAATAAAGTATAAAATACTGTCAACGTGAAGTAATCCTTCAACAAAACGAATTAGAGTATAATTTCGAGCACAGAGTTATTTTCTAGTATCTATAAATCTGTTTGTATCTTGTAAACGGCTGAACTGCTTTTGGTTTAGTTTGTTTGAAAGCTGATATGATCGAGTGTTGTAGCTTGTAATCTGTTCAGTTGTGCGAAGATCATGATACTTTCTTAAAGGGTCTATTTTATCTGGTTCGAATATGCTATGACGTCAATATGGCAGCACATTTTGTTAACACGGTTACGCTGTAGTTGAATTTACTTAGGTAATTATATTTTTACTATCTGCCCCGGTACCAGGTCAGAATCACCGGGTTAAATGAGTGAAACCTTACATAACGCCTCTTTACAAGAACAACGTGATTCTTTTTAACCTCAACTTAATAGGACCATTTTCAAGCATTTAAGTGTTGATAAATTTTAAAATATTGATAACTTTGAGAGAGCTAATTAATGTGCTTTCTGAAAATCAGCAAAAAAACAGTTCAATATGAAATAATTAAAAAATATATTTAAAAAATAAAGTTTTTGAGATGTCACGCTGCTCTTGTAAAGAGGCGATATACTTATAGTACTCGTTATAATTGTTTTTATATTTTTACAGTATATTTTTGTCTGATAACTAATTAAGTATAAAGTTTTCAGTAATATGTATGTCAATTTATACAGATGTGAATAGATTTTTTAATCTTTATTATACATTTATATAAATATTGTTTTAGTCAGAATTGTATTTATTATGTAATGGTACTATAAAATGGTGGAGCCCCCTGAATGCGACCGTTTTCCTCAACAGCTTAGTGAGTACTGCAACATTATTGTATGTGTGTGTGTAAATGTATATATTATATACAGTGTAGTTTATATCACCTCTCTGTTAATAGTTTAATCTGTACACATTCGTTCATCATGAGGACATTTATATATAAATATATATGCAAGAGAATCAAAAACAACGAATTAATGCGATTTTTATATATTTATTTGGTATATATTAATCTGATATATTAGTATATTTAAGTAATTTAGAATATATGCATGATTCCTATTTACTTGTTTACATGAAGGTAATGAGCACTGCATCCTGATGGGTGTTGGATGTCCACGGGCAGTGGTGACCACTTGCCAGCAGACGGTCGATAGATTCCTTGGTTATATATATAAAAATACCTAAGTGTTCTTAGAAGAGGTAAAGAGAGGTAGAAATCAAAGCATGTTACAGTCTATAGCAGGGATTTTCAAATTGGACAAGGGTTTGCTATCGGCTCCCCGGGGGTTGAAATAAACGATAACTGATATGGGGGTCGACAATGTCTAAAAATCATTCCTTGTTAACTGACACAAAAACTTGTTTGGTACTTTTAAGATACTGTATAACTTGTGTTATGTGTACCAACTTGAGTCTCTTGCCCAAAATAATTTGGAAATCCCTTGTCTGTAGAGTTAAGTTGCAGCAATGTGAGAGTATGCGATATACCGAACACGTGCAGTAGATAATTAGTGCCCAATCTCAAATAAGTTAGTGAATAAGGTTACCTAGGTAATGTTATGCTGTGTTTAGGTATATTTATTGTGTTTTAACGAGATTTTAAAATATAAACGAAATGAGGTGTGATCGTCAAATTTTTGATGTCAGTTTCATTTTAGGTATTTTGTTAATCAAGTTAATAGTAGATGGCGCTAAAATATATTTGTTTGTCTAGGTATTTAGTTATTTAATTAGCTAGTAGATGGCGTTAACATTAATTGTGAATCATGCTGTCGAGATTTTTATGGAATTAATCTCTTTTTTATTTCGCCTGACACACTATTTTCCTGATATTTTTATAGGGTTTCCGAAGTGTGTAGTATGTAACGAATAACAAATGTAAGAATAATGAAGTCATATCCCACAGTGTGAATTGGGACAGTTTTATCATAAAGGCTGAATATACATATTTTCTATGATAATAGAAATTCAATGATTTAATTACATTTAATATTATAATAAAAAGTGTTTTAATATTTATTCGTTTCATTTCCCGCCTATAAAACACATATTATTACCTTGAAACATGGATGCCAATGTTAGTCTGGCCCAAGGTCCCTGGTTCAAATTCTGGAAGCAGTCATCTTTACTTAAGTACATCTCTAAGATATCTCCAAGTCTTAACTTGGTATAATTAAGTTGTGTGATACATAATTATAAAGTTTCGATTCTCGCTCGGTTTCTTCCGTGACGCGGTGTATAGTTTTCTCTCCCTTCCAATTGGCAGATGGCTGTCAAGAAGGGCAGACAAAACTAGTTGGTTTGAGAAAGGTTTGATGACAAAAGTTCATCATTAAATTGCGTTTTTGTTAAACTTTGTCGACTTCTCCCTCGTTTTCGATTAGTCACTACGGGGTACCACTAGACACACATTTGCTAGAGGCATCTATTTCGATAAGCTTTATTGAAAAGTTTGAAAAACCGATTAATACCGGTTTTTTCGCAATAACTTTTCCAACTTTCAACTTTATTAAATTTTTATAGTAGTTTAAACTTTAGAGAGTACTTGTCGCTCCATATACACTTTGCCCATCCCACTATTTCGGCGGGAACATCAAAAATTTGTCTGAGTTTAAAATATAATATACTTTGAACTATCGCCTAAAGTTTTTCTGTACAAGTATATAACAAAGTATCAGAATATAAAGTAGTGTTAAATATTTTAAATTCGTTTCTACAACTGACTATCTAGCGGTATAAAGTTTTTGATATGGCGTATCTACTGCCATCTAGCGCCACATTATCAACTTAGTCGGCTAATTGATGTCTAACTTTTCTAACAGATGGCGATAGCATACGAGTTCTTAGTGTTGTTATATTTGTTCACTAGATGGCAAGAGTGTGATCCTTAGGAAAATAAACACTTATCTCCTTACGTCAATTGTTTCATTCGAGATTGGGGATACGTAGAATTTATTTGCTTATAGATTAAATATAACTATTCTATAATTAAGGCGTCTTTTAATATTGATGACATTGATGTCAAATTTTCATCAATGGATCTGTCATCATTATAAGTAGAAGAACGCAACTAGAGGAATTCTGTTCGTTTAGTAAGCACTAACCTAATAAACATCCAAGTAGGTCTAAAAATTTGAGCACATATTCATTTTTGGATACTTAATCGGCATTGTTCGAATACAAAATAATTTAGATGTTTTGTCAGAAAACTCGTGATATTAGGGTATAGATACCCTATAATGACAGATCTGTCATTCAATCAAACTTTAGAAACAAGTACTTTATAAACCTAGATTTGTTTTATATACCTATACAACCCTTTCAGTGCTTATTACTGTGCGGTTTTAGTCTTTCCATATTTATCAATGCGAAATCGGCTTAAGCCAATCACAAAAACCTTTATGTTCATAGCAATAAGAACGAAAATGATCCGTACCATTCGGCTGGTATCTCGTCGGTCTACTCCAAATGAGTTGTCATTTTCAACCTTATTACCATAGACATAAAGCTCCTTCTAATAGATTGAAGCTGATATCCGCGTGGATAAGTATGAAGAGACTGTTATAACTGTACAGGACTCATGTCATTACGGAACAGTTTCGTGACAAAAAACAAAAGATGCAGGAGGTGTCAAAAAGGGTTGAAGTGACAAACGCGGTCATTATTTAGCGATTACGTTAACGTTAATCCGATCGGCGGTAATCAAGGACGACGATAACCTCGGAACTAGTGGCACCCGCCCTAATCTCCCCACCTAGTTAGCACAACCGTTGCAGCATTTTTAGGGTTCCGTAAATCGAAGCTTTAGTTACATCATTAGTTTTACTTAGTGCAGTCTGTACGATATACTATGGCTCAATTAAACCTCAGTGCACCCATAAATATCTCTCCCCTGTCTGTTAAATGGTTGTTATAACATTAATATATATCGATTCATTCTGGCATCAATAAATACGTATTCCCAAATGATTAAAACAAGACGAAAACTATGTATTTAACCGTATTCGTGCAGCCTAGAATACACCAGGTTCACGCCGGCAGACCAGAATATCGTAAGAAGACATGAGTATATCATTCTGTAATATTACATAGCAATTACTCTTAATCATGGTGAAAATTGATCAGTCATCATCATCATTCATCATTACAACCCATAATTGTCCCACTGCTGGGCTCGAGTCTCCTCTCACAAGGTGAGAGGTATAGGCCATAGTC
>DWPA01006262.1:0-11136 GCA_018251375.1 Calpodes ethlius
GTGATAAGCCAAGGTAACCTGAACGTAATTGTATCAGCCATGTTGAAATTTGATAACGTCAAATGCCATGACATAAGGAAAGCTATTCTGGCGTTAAATGACAAGTGCTTTGAAGGCTTTATGGCACGACGGAGTAGAAACTCCTTGGGCACTGCTTCAACTAAGATCTTGGATCTCAGGATCTTTTATTTATCAGCCTAATGGTTGGCGTGAGAGCTTTTGTATTGTCTTCATTATTAAATAGATATAGATATGATAAACAGATAGGATTATGATTAGATAAAGTATTGAGAAGGAATACATCATTATTGTTATTTTCAAACAAATAACTAAGTATTGACCGTTTACAAAATATGACAAAAGATTTTTAAATTTATTAATTTCTCGGTATAATATTATTATGTATTCGTTCAAACAATATCATTATGTAATGTACTACATTGTGTACACCCTAGTGCCAGCAGTTTCGTTCAGTGTATGAGGTTGGCCACATATAGCCTCTTAGTTGATCCAACACCAGGGCGGATACGATAGTAAGTTTCACTAGTGAGAGTTCACAGACATGTCGTGTCGCTACACCTGTTAAGGAGTAAAATTGAATATTTGATGTACGTAGATAATATTTTATATGTGTGCTTGAGTCAATATCGTGGACTCTGAGGCTACGATATATCTAAGGCAAAGGAACAGAATATAAAATAGTTTTTTTTTTATATATTAAGATTTCTTGTTTACCTTTTAAACATAATTAATTAATTATCAGTGTCCATATTGATATGACGTACACGATTCTACAGTTAAGTAAAGTTTCCGATTCCTTCTTGGTCAACAACGTGTCAGTGATGATGCCTATGGTACTACTGATGTTTATAGGTAACGACTGCTTGTGGCAACCTGTGTGCTTGTGGCTTGTGTGCTCAGGTTTCCCGCCTGCTCAATTCTTAGCTATTCACCAAAAATTGCTTGGTACGGTCATGCTCAAACAAAAATACAATGAAAATTAGTATTATTTATTTTTCACACAAAAAATATTACAAATAAAAACTTCAGATATATTTGAGTTAGTAAATAATTTAAATAGGTAAGCCTCAATTGTTAAACATTAAAGTATACATATAATTATATACCTTGTAATACAAAGATAAATATACGTATATTATTCTAAATAATTTATAAATGTGCACATGATGCAACATAAACAACATTGTTCACTGATTCGTTTCGATATGATACAAGTATGACGAAAATAAATATTATTGAAATATGTTATGATATTATTAATCGAAAATTCTTCCATATTCCAGACTGCAATGCCGTCGCACCCTCCCCCCGCGCTGCCCGCGTCGCGCCTGCCCTCCCCGCCCAACGGCGGCGGCCCCTACACTCTCACGAAGATCGCCAGCGCCGCCCAGCGGAAGATGCGGCAAATCAAACGGAATCTCACTAAAAGATATTCGGGTAAATGTTGTATTATATTTCTTATCTAAATTACTAATAAACAAAAATATTTGTAAAAATTGTTTTCTGAAAAATAATATAAGTAAAAAATCATTCCGATACCGGGAATCGAACCCGAGCCTCCTGGGTGAGAGCCAGGTATCCTAGCCACTAGACCATATCGGATATGACATATGAATTCCAATATTCAGTACATAATGTCAATCTCTCACTCTAAAACATCTTATCATAAAACAACTCATTAGTTTTAATATCAAAATATTTACGTTACTTATAAGAATTACTTAAATTTTTTAAAAAAGAATTCAATTTGAATTTTACCTCCAACATACACATAATCTTGGTACATTTGTACTGACTTTACTCTCCTTTGGTATAGGTTAGTTTATTATATATGCAACTCACTCATCAACAGTGTACCGTCATAGATCTTTGCATTACAGACGATATTTCATATAATAATAATAATAGCTTCTTTAAATTACTTTTTTTCGTGTTTAAACAAGCCAATACGAGAGTAATAACACCGTCCGCACACAAACAAATTGAGTAACACTTGTATCCACTCACCATAACTAAGTTGTTGACGGCCTGCAACACCGAGTCCTGCTTGATGGCGCGCAAGTTCCTCTCGAGGACGGAGTTGTCATCCAGCACTTGGCTCTCGAACCACTTGCAAACCGCTTCGTTGTCGTGCTCCCATTGGTGAGACTGGTCAAATATTACAAAATATAAGTACTCAATATAGGGTAAATAAAAAAAAAAGATATCTTAACTGTAATACTACAGGGTGATAAAGATTTTTGCAAGCAAACGGTATGTTTTAACATAAAATAATATAAGTATTTCATATGACTATTTTGTTCTAAGAATTAAAAAAAATCCATATCAGATTTCAATCTTTAGGCGGGAGTAATATTTAGTAATAATTATGTAAATGAGATTTAAGTAAAGTGAAACGGAAAACGTAACCTTTTCTTTTAATATGAAATCTTATTAGATTCTTTCTTATTATAGTATACATAAGACAGACAATGTTTTCTGTCTCTTGTTCACCGTTTACAACTGTATCGTGACGTCATCACCCAAACGTAAACAACAACCCAAGTTTCGCTCCGTAATTAGAGTGAGAGGAATGGTCGATCTAGACACTAGGAGGCAAGAAATACCAACAGTAGCGACCCTATGGCACTACATTGATATTGATGATCTTATTTTTATTTTATAGAGACACCACATTTACGATCTCATATCTCCTAGAACTTTTGTTAGGAGTGTCAATAAGGAACATGTAATTTAAGATAACTAAAAGTCTTGACCAAAGAATGCTGAAAGACACTGCGTCTACTCTGATTAAGGGCTAATTCTAACATTACAATAACGGCTGATACATGACGTCATCGCCTCACAGAACCCACAGCCTCATTCTACCACCCACCTGCGTCTCCCCTCGGTCCTCAGTGAACCACCGTCGTAGCGTGGCGGCGGCGGCGCGCGGGCCGAGGGCGGCGGCCGCGGGGGCGGAGGCCTGCTGCACGCGGCGCTCCTGCTCGTTCTGACGCAGCAACCTCAGTAATCGCCAGTGGAGGAGACGCCGCGAGTCTCGCCACGGGATTATATCCTAGTGATAATAATGAAATATAGGACTAAAGCAAGTGGTGTAAGAGCGGACTTTATAAAAATATATCTTGAGAATGGCAAAATATCTTTATGAATGTCATATACTTAGTTTGATTGTTGTAACAGTAACGAAGGATTTTATAACTGTAATCCAGCAAAATTAGGTAAGTACACATAAAACCTTTATGCGCTTTGTAAACATTGCATATTATTTTTAGTTGGTTTACGTGTCACGTTCATTGATCTGTATTTTGGGAATCATTCGAGTGATAATTACTCTAATAGAACTTCATATTTGATAGGGCCCAAGTAAGTTACATAAAAACACATTTGAAATATTTTTTTTTGTTGCGTGCTTCCTCTACGCTTTTATTTGATCAAATAGCTGAATCCTGCGCGCGTTGCTACGCCAATATGAAATTAATTGGAACGACAGTGGCGCAACCTGTCGAACCAACTCCAACTCAGAAACCTTTGTGGGCTCTTGCACAACAACTTTGCTAAAGATCATTACATGATCAAATGTATAGTTTACGATTCTATAAAGGACATACAGACAAACATTAATTTATATATATATATAGAAAGAAGAAGAAGAAAAAGATGTTTCAAAATATGAAAATATCATAATTAATCATTAATCAATAATAAAAGAAGTATACTCACAAATATACAGCTCTTTTCTAGCATCCTCTCGGCCGTGTCGTGCAACTCGGCGAATTGAACAGCAATCTATTAACACACAGAAAATACAAATTACTAAGTTTATTTATTATATTATTTATTTGCAGAGAAAGTACATAACAATGATATTTTTATGAAAAATTCTACGCCCCTTCAAAGTTACATCGTTATTCAAACATGTCTAAACATAGTTCAGTGACAAAACCTAATTAATGTTTTAGGAAGAGAATACTGTAGAAGAATACCTAAATCCATTCCCATTCCCATAAATATTCAGTCTCGTTAACACTTAGGACCCGAAAACAAACACTTATCTGTCTCATCAATATATACCCCAACCGGAAATCGAATTTAGGACCTCTCGATTCGCAAGCTGGTCGACTATCAACTAAGCTATGTAGTCCTAACTCAGTCAATCACGTAGGATTGACCTGAGGCATTATATCTATAAACATAAAAAATAAAAAATGATAGCGTACCATGTGGTATATGGGAGCGAGCTCCTTCTCTCTACTCTTGACATTCTTCTCAGCGGCCAGCAGTTCCGTTTCTAGTTCTCTTATTTTAGCTTCAGCTGGAAATACAAGGAAGTTGTACAATCAGTTAAATATGCTATAAAATTACTAAATAAAATGCTAGGTCATCACCCTATCTTTTGTGTGGCATTTCAATTTAGTAATACCATGATATTGACTTCTTAAGACTTGTTGATACGACTTATTGAATTGAGTTGAGTCCCATATTAAATTACGTATGGATTGGATTAAATTTGAATGAATTAAAATTTGCGACAATAAGAATAAAATACATATTAAGCGTAACTAAGTCCTATAGAGATATGTCTGACTACACAGACTGTCTATGTGGTCATTAGGGTATATTAATGACAAATAACTTACCTTGTCTACCAGTTTCAGTTCTAATGATTGCGTCGTCTATGGAGCCCCTTCGGTCCAAATTCTTTGATATTTCCTTAGTTTGTTCTTTCAATTCTGAAATAAGAAATATTTACAATCCATGTTTTTATTACATACTTCATACATACTTTATGTATTGTGAAACTTAGGGTAAAAAAAAGACTTTATTTCAAATATAGAATATTAAGTGACATTTCATTATCACAACTCTCACCGGTAACCCTCGCACTCAACCTCAGCAGCTCCGGGTCCAGTCGGTGCATGGTCTTCAGAATGTCTCGCTGCTTGAACTTCACTTCCACGATACCCTCCGGTTCTAGAACTCCGCCCCTGGTTACATTAATAAGGATATTCTATAGAGGTCTGTACAGTTTTTGATTCATTGTAAAATTTTAGTTTGATCTACAAAGGTTTCATAGCAGTTTAGCTCAACTATAATAACATTATCTGTGGCAATTCCAATGTGACGGAGAAATATATGGTTACATACAAAATGCGTGAACGAAGAATGTGTCTCACCTAGCTTCCGGATCGGCGTACATCTCCATCCTGAGATTGTTAACACTGGGGTCAACGACGGCCCACGCTCCTCCACGCAGCTCGGCGCCGGGCGGGATGTACACCAGCACCGGGGCCGTGGCGCCGCGGAGCGCGCGCACTATCTCCGCACCGAACTTGAGGATTTGCTCGTACATATCTGAAACGAAAGTGACAAGGGTTGAAGATATATTCGGCATACTACTAGAATAATTTAGGAAAAAGATATAAAATGTTTTATCAATTTATTGACAAAACAAAAATGTTTTACAAATACACCACAACTATAGCCAGTAGTACTAGTTCAACTAGCACCGAATAAGAATTAAAAAAAGATATTTAATAATATATATAATATAAACATGGTTATTAGAAAGTTTCTCTTCACTGAAAGCTATTCAAGTAATTATTATTGAAAGTTAGTTTTAATTCAAAGATAATTTCATTGTCGTAAATTACTATATTAATCCATCCTTCTGTTACCATGCTGTTTTAATAAGCATAGACCACAGAATAATCGAACAAATAAGAATCTTGAATGAATCATATAAGCGAATAAAGTATTTCATAGCAAAGTAACCTTTTTGTCCACCGCTGAAACCACGCCAGTTAGCGAATATCATGATGGGGAGACCCTCGCGCGAGAAGTCGTTTATAGCCTGGGACGTCTTGTACGCTGAATCAGGGAACCACACCTGTAATATATAACAACATTGAAATAAATAGAACATTGTAAATAAACTTGTCCTATTTTTAGAGTTAATTTTAAATTGTAAATATATTAATGTAAAATAATAAGAAATGTCATGTAGCACCTTAGTACCATTATTAGATGAACAAATATTTTAATAATTCCACATTATTACAAGGACAAGGTATAAATGTCAACATAATATGAACCATATTCATATAGAGTTGAATGTTGGATAAAGTTCACACAATCCATTATTTGTAATATATTAATTTCAAGACATAATACTTTTTATTAGATCACTTCAATCCCTTTAAGGCCTTCATCTCTCAGTCTTATAAAGTTTCATCAGGTCTATAGCGTAGACTAGGACGTTATCGCCCAGTATGAAAAATACTGCTACAAAAGGACTTTAAAGCCTGCATATTATTTAAAATAGAATATTATTTAAAATACTGACCTGTCCAGCCTGCTGCAGGGTCTTGGCTTCAGAGTCGAGGTTGGCGGGATCAGCCGGCAGCGTCAGCTCCACTGTGCGCGTCTCCACCGCTATCACGCCCACTGGGATACCGCCCAGTCGAGCCCGACCTGCCGACAACGTACGTCACTTATTGATATGTTACGTCATGCGTGCGTACGTGCGGGATTGCATACGTTCAAATACGTGCGTGTCTGTATGCGTTTTTGAATATAACATATTTTACAGATGCAAACTTTTATTTATGAATAATACTATAAGTGTTAGGTTTTTCATACGAGAAAGGCGTTTTACCAAAAATTGTTGTAATGATTTATTACTATTATTATCAAATATTGTTGACTTAATCCTTTTAAAACCACTTACCAAGTACAAGTTTTATTTTATTTTTACTATCTAAATTGCTTCTATATTCAGATATAAACAGGTTACACATAAAATAAGTTTTGTGCTGTAAAAACTTAATTATTATACAACAATTTTCATCGAAGAATATATGTAAAACATGTTTTCATTAATTACCGGTGATGACGGTCTGCGCCCAGGGCCTCATAACTTCATCAAACGATCCGTGATCGAAGAAACCAGCTTTATTTCCGTCGCCCGTCAACATGAGGCGGGGGTCGGCAGCCGCGCGGGGAGGGACGTACTCCACTGGACGGTCGATGGGATCCCCGCTCTTCATTATCGGCACTAAGCTTAGTTTGTCCTGGAATTAAATTATAAATAAATAAAGACTTTATAAGTTAGTGCGCACAATATCATAGACTACATCGCCACTTGCCATCAGGTGGGATAGTAGTCAAGCACTGACTTATTGTATTTAAAAAAAAAAAAATGACGTAACGGAACGGAATTTCAAATAACATTTTGAAATATGTCAGATACATTGATTACTAATGATATAATTATATAGCTGATTACCGAAGCTAATGTTGTGACTAATTATGATGATTTTAGTTATTCATGTCAAATGTTATGAATAACTAAAATCAAATGAATACTATACTTCAACTCACACTATCAAACTCAAGATAGTATTATTAATCAAAACCATTGTCAAAATTAAATATTAATGAATCTAATTTCATTTAGGATACACGACTTGTAAACGAAGTTGAATGTCAATATCTATAATCATTAAAGACTTATACCTATTACATTACTAACTTACGGGGAATCTCATGCATATACCAAAATATTTCAAAGCGTCCTTGTTATATCATATAAATACTAAATGTTGCCCGCGGCTTCGCACGCGTGTGTCAAAGGAACAGCAATAAAAAGGTTGTCAATTGCCTTCTATCATTGGTTGCCAGGCAACGCTTTATTGTTAAACACTTCCTTTAATTTGCCTGAAATATACATCTTAATGAACAGTCCCAGAAAAATGAGATGTTTTTTCACGATGAACCATACATATAAGATATGGTACTCGTCCCGTTCTCAACTATTTCCATACCAAAAATCGTATCATAAGGATGTTCCCTTGTACCGTGAAAGAAGGACAAACAAACACTTTTGCATTTATAATAGTATTATACATTGTCTATATATATAAAAGAAAGTCGTGTTAGTTACACCATTTATAACTCACGAACGGCTGAACCGATTTGGTTGAAAATTGGTGGGGAGGTAGCTTAGAACCAGGAGACGGACATAGGATGTTTGTATGAAGAATGCGTTTTCTTCAGCATTTTATAAATGAACTTTTTGGTTTTCACGTATTGTGTCCACATTTAAAAGAAAAACTTTACGTAATGAAACGTACGTAAAAAACGTAAATGCCATTAACGTAAAGTATCTGATAGCCTGGGATCACGCGGGAAAAACCGCGGACGGAAAGCTAGTATTAGTATAGATATCTTCTAGACACTAAATATTAATATGTCCTTTAAGTAGCCTCAAAGAATCCACGGGTTTACAAGGGCTTATGTTCTGTTAGTTCAGTGAAAATATTATATCGATTATGGTTTCACAGATTTGCCTGTTTGGAAGTTTAGCGAATGCGCTGAACGTCGCAGTGTTGACGCGACGCGAGCTCGCTTCAGTGCCAATAAACCGGCTTTTGAAATGGCTGGCAGTGGCCGATGTCTTCGTCATGCTGGAGTACGTGCCATTTGCTATTTACAGTTACTTAGTAAGTATATTTATCTATGTACTTTTTAGCACAGTCCATAAGTGCCCCACTGCTGGGCTCGGGTGTTCATTGAGTGAGGGATAGTCTCAAAACCATAATAAGCCGCGCATTTTTTTGAAACATACATACATCTATGTATATTTAAACAAAATTTTCTTAGTAATGGTAGAACTATTTGTAAGGATTAGGTTTTCTTTTAAATAGGCTGATTATCTATAAATTCTGACGGTACATGAAGGTCTTACGGCAAAATACCTGGGCCACTTAAAATTTCAAAGTCAATAATTCGCTACATAGTGATAAAGCCGCTCTTTATACTGTATTTTTCTTGTTCATAATGTTATTAATTTGTTGTACATACAAAAAAGTGAATAAATGAGTAAAAAAAAAATATTAGTTTAATCCAAGAAATAGCGTAGAAGGTTTTCATGAAATGAAAAATGCGGGTAAGCGATATAACGCAGGCATGAGATATTGAAATGAAACATACTTCATTCTAAGTTAAATTGCTCAATATAGTCGCTCAAAGTTTGAATTAAATCCAGCTCCGGGTTATAATATGAAATGTGAACAAATAAGTTATAATAATACAAAGTTATATAATGGTAAAAAATATGAAGCTGTGAGAGCTTATTTGTTTGAACGGTCTTTCAAACTCGGGGGACTGAGTTCAAATTGTACACACACCTCTAAATTTCAAATGAATGTTGAGTACATTTTACAAGTTGATTATCATTTGTTTCGGTGAAGGAAAATATGTTGGACTTGTCGTTGGATTATTATGGGATAATAATGGGTTATAATGTGGATTATAATGGGTGGTTGGATTATTTGGTATATATTGAGGAGTTGGTGACAGTTGTTCCCAGGTCAGGAGGAGCGGCCGTACTCATGGGCAGTGTACATGCTCTTCCACATGCACTTCACACAGATTCTCCACACCGCGTCTATCCTTCTGACGCTCTCGCTTGCCATATGGAGATATATTGCGATCAAGTTAGTAACCTTACACATTATCCGATATCATATCAATATATAATATACATATTCTCAATATAATGAGAGTAAAGAATAGTTCCTTACCCTCAAGTAAGTTGCCTAGCAACTATCCAAAAATCACATTATTTGTTTTTATTTTACTGACTAACTAATATAGAGATAAAGGATAGGTAAGTTATTGAAAACGTCTGTTTGTTGATACAACAAACATCACTTTAATATGTTAAGACAAAGGGAAAACCTTTATACTCCTTTTTAATAATAATGCATGCACTGAAAGTCTAAGATTTGGTATAGATAAAGTTTACATTTTTATATTACAAAGAACTATAAAACATTCAATAATGAGCCCTTTGACAATAAGAATTACGGTCGAATTTTGACTGCTGAGCAATTTTTAGTCTATATGATATATATCTAGCCTAAATAAAATATTAGTCCTTTTTGTCTTATGAATTTTCTCTTTGTTTGGTAGCTATTAATAAGCTGGAGTATTAGAAAAGAAATGATAAATTATTACGATTTTTCCTCGAGATTTTCCAGCTATCAGACTACTTCACTTAGATGTAATTTGGCATATTTGCTACAAGTACGTATTTGTCGTAACTTGAAGTTTTGCCTATTATTATGAAATGTAAATTATAATGACTGCCTGAGGGAATTGTTTAAATTACGTACCAACAATAACAAAAACTTGTTTATACTTCGTCTAATTCGTAGTTGTTTGCATAATACACAAATATTATACCTAAGTTTTAATAACGGGAAATAATATTGCATGTGTAAATTGTGAATTGAACGTGCGAAGGCTTTTTCGTCGTTTTATATCGACTTCGAATGCTTCAGGAATTAAGCCTATAATTTCTCTGTACAATAAAGTTTAAATCATCAAAATCGGTGAAGCCGTTTTTAAGTTATCGGTGAACATACAAAAAAGAAGGAATCAATAACTATGCCATGTTATGAAATCGGTTGAAAATATACTGTCTGTTTTAATATTCTTTACATTTACAGATATCCAGCGCACGGTCCATCCATGTGTACAGACCGACGGTGCACGTTCGCCATCCTAACTAGTTTCTTACTACCGCCCGTTCTCTGCATACCGTCATATTTCGTAAGTATAATTTCTGTTATTATTTAATAATAACATACCCAACAAACAAGACGATTTAATGTTAAATGATCACCAGATCTCATGCGTTAGGCGTTTTCGGCATGCCAAAAGGAAGACATGAATTACTAGCACATTCACGTCACTGACCTATGTAGAGTATATATTGTATATATTGTTTATATATTATATATTTATCTATCGGCCATTCTCAACAGTTTATCTACCTCTTATCCCTCGATTAGTTTCTTAGTACAATAATAATAAACGGTTACATTTTAACAGTCGATACGCAACTGACTCGAGGATAATGATTACATAGATTATTTGGAACGACAGTAAATATAAAACAAAATACATTGCGATTTTTATATTGAACATTGCTTTGTGTCGTAGAGGCGCACACGTGTTACCTATACGGTTTTCAATTTTCTATCTATATAAAATGTTCTGTGGCAGCGATGGCCTTGCGGTTTGAATGTTGGTTTCCAGTACACG
>DWPA01006263.1:0-11135 GCA_018251375.1 Calpodes ethlius
TATTTAACTGTTTATTGAAAACTTCAAACTAGATATTACAATGAGCAGATGTAATGACTTATTCTTTACAAGTCAACCTTTCTTTAACAGTCCTTAGGAGATGGCAAGAATTTTAAAATGTACAATCACAAGTAAAACACTTAGTAGAACCTTACAGAAAATAATTACTTATTGTATAATGTCGAGTTTTCTTCGAAAGGGTTCAAGGTTTAGCAGCTTAGCTGTCAATATTAATTTTATTAAAGACGTCAGTGGAACATCGTTATATGATATGTGCCTGAACTATGAAGCGAACGTACTCGCTGCACGGATATCCAAATGAAATGGTGAATATTATTTTAGAAATTTAGATGCACGATGCATGATGAATATTTAACCAACGTACAGAAATTATGCTTCATATTCACAAACAATGTGTCATTTAAAACTCTTAAATTGAGGGTATACATCTAGAACATTATTAGCGTTTCCGAGGTAATTTATTTTGGTAAAATAAGTACCATTCGAGTTTTTAAATTAAGGACGAATCAATTGGAAATAATTCGTGATGAACTTACGGTGGATTAATATAAACCACCATAATTTTAACAGTAAGAGTTGAATAGTTTTGGTAATAAAATAGTTTAATAAAATATTTGATTATTTTAAAAGTTTTCGTATAAATTGATTTTCCCTGACACGTTATATTCTAACACCAAGTGTACCTAAACTATTACACTTGGGTTTGACGATCTTCAGGTGGACAATAGAATTCTTGAAACATATAGCCGGCAAATATAAAGTGGTCACTGCTGCTTCAGATGAGTACATTTGAAGTAGTCACTGACCATCAGGGTTTATCGGCTGTAGACATAAAACTCATCAACATATCATAGCAGTGCTAGCCTAGTGGTTCGAATGTTGGTTTCCCGAACGTGAGGGCGTCAGTTCGATCCTGCACGAAAATCTAATATTCAAAAAGTTATGTGCGTATTACGAATTAATTATCACTTGCTTCGGTGAAGGAAAACATCGTGAGAACTTGCACAGCTGAGAGTTCTCCATAATATTCTCGAAGGTGTATAAAGTCTATCAATCCGCAAATGGCCAGCGTGGTGAACTATACCCTCACATTGTGAGATGAGACCCGAACCCAGCGGTAGAACAGTTCAGTGTTGTGATGATGAGTCATAAACTAAGCGTAAAAAGTATTTAGCTGAGGCTATTCACGTAAAATTACGTGAAATACGGCGAGGATTTGCCAATAAAGTATAAGTTAGCCGGTATTTCAGCCTGACAAGAGCATAGGAGGTGTAATGCACTTCTCGTGTTTGCCATCTAGAGGTGTGTAAAACGTTCACTTAGAGTGAGATGTGTATAAGTGTACTATACAAAACATTCGGGGGTTGTATAGGCGTTGGATAGTAACGCTTGAAGTTTCTATGTAACTTTTGGAGGAGAATTTTCTGAATTTATCGTCTGATTTATGGATTTTGTTATAACATATCTTCGTGGGCAACCTGCTATTGAACTGTTTTTTAAGGTTTTTTGGGTGAATCTCTTAGCTGTTTCGTAGACACGTCTATATATGAATGAATTAATGATTTATTTGCAGTAATTATGGTTATACATAGAATATATTAATTGTCCTAAATGGTCGTATAATTAGCCAATGTTTGGCAAGCAAATTATTGTAGAGCATTATAAATTTTATCATATCATATCATATAGATGTCACAATTAATTGTAATTTAACCATAAACAATAATAATTAGACCACCAGACGACGAGACCTGGGTAGGTTCTACTGATCTACAATGTAAGGATTTTCTTATGATATATAATCCCTTTCCAACAATACTCTACTCGTTAGGGTGCTAAACTTTTGAATTTACCGTCTATTGTTAATAGGACATCTATGTTATGAAGCGCGTTCAAGCACAGGCCAGAACAGAGTCATTAACAATTAGTGAAATATTGATAAAGGCTATTATAGTATGCAAATGGACTATTGATCACAGTTTAATTTTATCTGAAACTAGGCCATGATGCTTTGCAGATTTCACGAAGAAATTTTTCTATGAAAATAGCTAACAAAATAGCAGACGACTTATTTCCTGCTGAGTGGTTACCATCTCTCATGGAAATTAGTACACCAAACGCATTACTCATAAAACAGAATCAGAGGAGATTAAAAAGGAGATCAAAAGGAGAGTGAATAGGCTCTTTATAAGTTAGTGCGCACAACATCATAGACTACATCGCCACTTACCATCAGGTGGGATAGTAGTCAAGAACTGACTTATTGTATATAAAAAAAAAAATTGATTTTTACTTCCATTTTTAACCGTAGACCGATAGTGTCCTATCGACGCTAATAATTTAATTTTGATAAGATATTGAATATTTTACAGAAATTTCACAAGGTTTTTGGCTCGAGTGCTAAGTTTCTTTTTGTCTACTTACAGTCCGATTGCTTTGCGTCGTCGATATTGTCTTCATATAGAGATATAAATTTACATAATACAGAATAAAACTCACTGGCTTTAGGCGACTGCCGGACGTCTTGCCTAACGAGAACTCTATACGCATACGATATACTGGAGGAGAGCGTGAAGGACTTCTCGTCATCATTGATTAACTTTGAACGTAGTCGTGTTAGAAGCACTAGACATGCGACGTGCAGTGTGAACGACACAAACAGACACCACCTGGTGAATGGCATAATTATCAGAATGGCATAATGGCATATTAATCAGAAAATATCCGATCGTCTTTTATTTTTATTAATCGTATCATCTCTTACATTCATTTGTTATTGGTCACAATTGATTAAATATGGTTGCAGTGGCCTTTGGGATGTATGCTCCTTGCTCAATTCGCAAATAATAATAATACATTGGTTCTTTTTTAAGAATGAATAAAACGTGTTTTTAAACGTGTTAAAGTAAATTATCTGATAGTAATATTAAACATGAAAAACACGTAAGTACTACTAGTTACCCATTTACCGCTTTTAAGCTTTGTAATATAATTGTTCTAATTTTGTATTTATTTTTAAAATGTATTGTATTTTTGTAAAATGTATTTACCAAATAAAAAAATACCACTGTTAAAATTTCAAGAAACCATCATAGTCTGTCAATGTAAAAATCTGTTGTGGCAATCAGAAGAAATTATATGAATAATAGTAAAATTTTTGGGTGACTTATTCAACGTTTAACAGTCCTCATGAACGTCCACAGTCCTCTTACTAACGAAGCATAACCAACTGATGTTCTTATTAACGCCTAATACGTTCTACCTGGACTTACAAACAGTTCTTCCTGCAGTTATATTCAAGGTATGTCACAATTCTCCATCGACGGTAGAGGATGGTGGCACTGGTAACTACTTCTTTTTATCCTTATCCCATAAAATGAATCATGGAAACTAAATACCAATATTAATGACTAAAATACTCACCGTGCTCTTAAGTTAAATGGTTGTAGTGTATTCATAAAACTTAGATGAGAAGTCGTACGTGAGATGTCGTCGTCAGGTGAATGAATCCTCTCGACCGGTGTCACACAGTTAATTATGTCTAGCTCCAACTCAAATGTAACTAATTCTTTTCTCTCCATCGTAAAAGTAATGAACGCAGCCGCTATATCTATTTTCTATTAAATAAATAGGTTAAATGGTTAATTAAATTTTAGTTTATTTAACTTGAATTGTTAATACATAAAGTGGAAGCTAAACTTGCGTACTCAGTTATCGATCTGACTCAGCGAGAGACAACTGAGAACTTTTATGGACAGTAGGTACATTCTGAAAACTACGTGAAAACCCGTGCAATTCATACTTTAGCTTCGGCCTTGTCTGGATACGCCTCGTCTCAAGTGTTAATTATTGATATCGTAATTGTATGTCCACGCCACGCACTGTCCAGAAAATTTACGGGTAATAAATGGTCCGTGATACTCAGACATATCCGTAATACCAAGGAACCGGTGGAACCGATATATAAAAAACATCATGATCAATTAAAGAATGTCAGTGAAAGCTGGTCTCCTAGGTTAGCTAAAACTCATCGTTCTTCTGTTTTTATCGTTTGTCTCCTAGATTAATTATAAGATAAAGAAGTGACGTCACACTTGAATACACACATTTGACGTCCCATTTCAAGCTCCTTCGCCCTGTGATCTGAGCTACTATCATTTGATATGGTTCAATGATTTCAGAGTCACAGGATGATACGTAATAAATTTACATTATTAATTTTTTTTAAGTTATTGTACTTACATCTTCTAATAACATTTCAACCAATGAAGTTTCCTTGTCGTCTTGGTTTTTAGAATAATTTGGTGGCAATATGATTTCGTAACTAAAATTTAACATGTAACTTAAATGTTTTAACACGCCAAAAGCTATCCCTTGACCAACGATTTCGCCGTCGTCATTAACTTCGGCCCAGCTTCGAAAAACATTCTGAAAATGATAACGATTATTTTACTATAACACGGAGTTTTTGGATGACATTAAAATTACCGACACAATTTGATTATCTCGTATTAAGAACTTTACCAAAAATACAGTGGTGTAAATCGGTCAAGACCTCATCAATGACGAGAGGTATGTTTTTAAGCAAATCATTATTTCGTAATGTAGTTAAAATTTGGATAGCATCGTGCTATTGTTAGGCGAAATACAGAGAATGCTTGCTGAATAATGACTCCATTACTTCCTTCATCTTGCCAGAGTAGGAGACACTCGGCATTTCTTCATTGATCAGATGTCATTGGGAGGCGACCACTTACTACGAGGTAATCTTTGTTCTCATATGACAGATGTTAATTTTTTTTTGTTTTTAATTAAACGCTAACACACTCATATCCCCCCATTAGGATATACCTGTGTCGCGGGCGGCATGGACAACACAAATTTCACGTCTCTAACACTCATGACCCGAGAACAAATAGTTATCCGTCGCAGAAATATCTGCCCCGGCCGGGAATGGAACCCGGGACCCCTCGCTTCGCAGGCAGGGTCACCAACAAGACTACGAGGCCGTAGAAATAAAAAAAAACATATGTTATATTCTATCCCAGCTTTCATTCTAATTTTCTTCGTAATGTTTTGTTTGAGTGTAGTGTCCAAAAATTTTAAGGGTTTCTTTATAAAGGTTATGTTTACATGTCGTGTGTGAGGGATGGAGAAAAATATTCGAGAAACTTAAATTTCCACTTACGTTAAAAGTACCCACTCTAAGGTGTTTTCCGTTGATCATTTCTTTCGCTGCTTTTATTTTCAAATCTCGTGCCATTCTTATGGATGGAACATCAGGTTTCACTTAAAATTAATATTTTATTTAGTCATTTATAAAAGACGCAAACGAAACAAAATATATTTTTCCATACGGTAGTTCAGGAGTAGTAGTTTAATAAATATGTATACTTCTTTTAATCAAAGGTTGGCTTACGATCTATTTTGCTGGTTTGGCACATGCCGTATGCATGGAGCAACAATAACAGTAACGAAGAGGGATTATATCAATTGGGTTATTCCCTAGTTACAGTAATCACAGAAGATGGTGAGGATTAATACCTGTTTAACTACAACCCTGTCTGTAAAATATTGTATCTATTATCGTGTCTGTATTGAGCAAGCAAGCAAGCAAGTTTAAGGTTTTAACGTCGGCCTCCTGCACATGATTTGAATTCAAATCTTGGACGTATCTACAAGTTACAAAGTTCGCGCTCCATAATTCTCACAGGTGTGTGGAGTCTGCTAATGTCAGTATGATAGATAACGCCAGTTAGCTCACTTGTGAAGTCCTAAACCCAGCAGATACATTAGGATACTTTTAGCATATTACAAGTAATAATAGGTTATTATTAAATGAAGTTCTAACAAGCAATTTTGTCTATTAGTTTTATTGGATTTTCTTAGGCATTGAGGATCCCGTCGTTTCGTGGCCCTACAAGGGTTGTATTGACTATTTATTAATAATAATTTTAATCCACTTCAAAACCCCGGACAATAAATGGCCGTTAACTAAAAAGGTTATTACCAACAGGAATCAATGCAGGCGACACTTCATTTGGCTCACACAGTGTGATATTACAAACGGTGCTCAAGATGAGTTCTATACCTCTCATAGTTTTGACTTAAAATAAGCTTAAAGGTACACAAAAGCTTCAGGGAAATAGAGATCGTATAATGAACGTTATCCATTGCACCTCCAAAGTATTTAGTTTTACGTACCTAGCAATTAAAAATGATAATGCGATTGAATAAACAAATTTTTCTCTACATAAACACCGTTGCGGGTAAAATCATAGTAATCAAGAACTAAGGTCGCTGTGGACAACATTTTTTGTTTGGTTTTCCATTATAGGTAACTGTCGTATATATCAATGATGCCCAAGGTTCATAAAATAGAATACCGTAGTTTTAAAACGTGATATTTATGATGATGATTACGAGAAATTAAATGTCTAACAGGACTTAAATTAACAAAATATACATCTGATTCTTTCGTAAGTACCTACCTATGAGGGAGATGATTATAAGTGTAGCGTTTATAAATGATTGTAACATTTTACAATCCTGATTAAATGCGCCAATTTTTAATGGAACTTGCTAAACAATTTAGTACCTTTTTTTAAGGAGATATAAATAGTCGACAAATTCATATTTAACAAATAGTCTTAATTTTCGGAAACTCGGGGCAATTGCGTCATTACTTTTGACTATGATTCTAGAAATGTTATTTAGGGTTACGTTTTCAAAGTTTAAATGAACAAAAATAATATAAATTAACCACAATAACCAAAAATTGGTTACAATTGGACCAAATTTATAGGATTTTCGTAAATGCTCATAATTTTCAAATTGCATGGAATAGATTTATTTTCTGATTTTTCTCATGATTACAATCAATCCTGTGACCCTGTTTCAACTTGACATTGAGTTCTGGAACACCCTGTATATACATATGTAACAGCATAATAATGGATAGTTAGTTTGGAGACTTGTAAATGAAACAGACATCAATTGCTTTAATAAAATATATTTTATCATCCATTAAAAAAAGGCTGCGAACGAAGAAAAAGCAGGAGCGCAGTCTACAAGATTGATTTGTGACAAAGCTTGAATTTAATAAAAACTATAACTAATAGTAATCTTATCTTACTAATAAAAAAAGCGTAACAAGGCTAAATCTGCAGTTATTTTTATGTAACAGGTATGTTTTGTTTTTGATACAGCCAAAAATATCTACGAACCTACTACACGTATAATTTTTTTGTTCTACCTATATTTAAATGTCATGTGTGTCCATCTGTTGCTTTCGCCGTACAAAATACTTATATTGGAGTTGTAATGAAATAACCGACGGCCCCGTAGCCTAGTTGGTAGAGACCCTGACTGCGATGCGAGGGGTCCTGGGTTCGATTCCCGGCGTGGGGCAGATATGTATGTGACAGATAAATATTTGTTTTCGGCTCATGGGTGTTAGTAACGTGTTATTTGTGTTGTCCATGCCGTCCGCGACAGGGTATCCTACTGCGGGAGTATGAGTATGTTAGCGTTTATTTATTTAACTAGCTCGTTTCGATTAAATAGAAGTCATGTTCTTCGTTAAGCGTCATGACTCAACGGTACAGGAACGCTGAAGGTGTCCTCACAGGGATCAACCTCGTATCCCCATTCGCTGTGTTTATCACCCAATATTCTCTGCCATTGATGATTTTTCTCTTCGACTGTTCATTTATTTTGTAACGAGCATTAGTACCAAAGAGGGAGTCATACGGCGGAGGATGGCTGTCATCGTAATCTGCGAACTTAACGTTCTTTCTTCTTTTAAAATCTTTTCTTCCTTTACATGGATTACGCTTACAGCGAATGGAACGCTTCATAAACATCTGAAATAAAGGGGAAAATTTATTATATTTGAAGTTTAAGGGATCTTGTAACGCTAGTAGTCCAGTCCAGTACTACTAGCCACGTAGAATAAACTATTTATGTTAGCGCGCACTTGGTTTCTTAGTCTAATAGAACGCGTACTCCATCGCAACTAGTCGAGTAGACAGACATATGCGAATGTTGCCTAATTGGCCTAAACCGCGCTAAGCTTCGCTTATGATCGCTTCGCTTAAAAATTGATCTTGGACTTGACTAATAGTTTGCAACTTCCTTAAGGGGTCACAGGGTATTCCAGCTAAGACTACAAGATTTTTAGGTTTCCTGGATTAGTGGATAATGGATTAATCTTCTTCTTGACAGTTGGTGATTTTTTTATTACAACTCCTACATGATCAGGTTGTCTTAAATATTCCTCTCACACTTTTTCATCCAAAACATATTAATGCGTGACTGTGACGTTCAAGAGTCACTTAATGAAGGTATTTGTTGCTGGTTTCTAGGCCAGAGATCATCAGTAATACCTTTGTTGTTACAGAACCTCTTGCTTATCTTTTTGTTTAACATTGCTTTACTAAAAATGGCAGTCGAAAAACTATAAAATATGGAACAACGCAAGTTCGATCGCTGTTTGATATTCCTTAGAACTCTTTAATCAATAGTCTGATCAAAATAAACATTCGCTCACCTCCCCAACAAACACAGCGACAGCAGAAGCCAATCCAATGACCATGATCATGTACGTCATCATAAGATCACTGTTTCTGAGTTGACGGTCCTTGGATTGCAAGTCCAGAGGGCATATTTTTGTAGCGGGTAAGTCTTTGTGCTCCAAGAATGTTATAATACCCGCTTGGAGAAGATGCATGAGCCTACAATAATGTTTAAGAACGCAATAATATTTAAAATACTGTACTAGCCAAGTTATAATGATATGAAATTATTTAGCTTAATCACAGCAAAGTTTCACAGGCCATAAACTGACGTAAAACGATATTATATTATAGTGATTAGGACTGAAAGACCCAAGACAGTTTGACTTTTCTCCAACTAGTTCAAGGGAAACGATTTCGAATTATACAAAAACTTTTTCTACACAATTAAAAGTGGAAATGTTGAATAGTTCATATAAGAAGCGACTTGTTATTGTATTTTTTTCTTTCACTTTCTAAAACACTGCCAATATCTGGATTTAATTTCGGAATATTTAAATGACAGACTGCATTATCCAGTTTTTTTTTTTATAGTTTGTACCTTATATATGTAGAATCCGAATAAGTGTAACAATTTAGCATTTATCTGTCTTGTAAACCATGAAAAAATTGACATAACTCACACTTTATCAAACAGTACGTTTAGCGTTGTATTGATGGGGTACGCGAATCCCCTCAATCGTCTCATGAAGGCGTTGGGAGCCACGACGTAGGTGCATCTGTCCGTTTCAACAACACCTTCCTTCGCTTTCATTAAGTAATCGTTGTACATCAGGTTATCTATCCCGATCTGTTCCTTCACTAGAACGGATCCTGCTTTGACTAGGGGTAAGAAATCACCATCGCGTTGAACATTGTAGAACTGAGCCCTTTTATTTGCAACCATGTTGCTCAGGTAGAAAAGAGCGTCATCAGGCTGGTAAGATAAAAATTACGTTAAGATAGAAATGTAACTATAAAACTAGAATGTTCATTTAAACTTTAGGCGATAAATCTCTTCGCAACCTTCGTTGATTAGTAAATAAGTGTTCATGATTTACGATTATTCGAGAAATTAATTATTATTTATGGGTAAATTCACTATTAACACTAAAGTGTACTTCGCCACGTTAATTTAATGCCATTTAGTGTTCATGACAAGCCAAATATCGATGTCGTTACGTCACCAGAATATATCACTAAGGCGTGTATTAAAAGGCTGTCTATCGAAGGATAACAAATGGGGCAGCTAAAAAAATAAAATGGAGGGTACCCACATATTACGCTATTCGCAACAATAGAAAATCTCTTGTTTTATTATAGGCACTTACATCTCGTATGACATATTGCACGGCGCTTCCCTCAGCTGCTACCCAATGATAGTTATTTTTATACAGATCCTCTGGATTTTCTATGTCCAATGTGAACTTGGAAAGGGTCAAGAAAGCTGTCAGGTTTGCCGTGTAGAATGAAGATAGCAGTATAATGAAGATCCACCAAGTAGCGAATAACACACGTGTCGTATCTAAATACAGTAAATAAAAGTTGTGATAAAAACTATTCGTGGTTATTAGGGATATCTTCTAAATGGTGCGGTAATAGGATAATCACTAGATAAGTCAGTTAGTTATCCCATGACCAGAATGTAATAGGATCCTCCATAATAGGAAATCAAATAAAAGTTGGACCTATTGTAGAACCTTGTCGGATGCTACCGGCGAGGTCTCAATACAGCGATGCAACATGTCAACAACAATGTCTTGTGTATCATAAGAATGTAGTCTTACGGCGTTCTGCTATGCAATGCATTATCCCAACCTTATAGATTTTCTTGGTGCTTTGTCACGCCGCAGTATTATGGCCTAACCATTAATATCCCACGGGGTTCTTTTTGAAGTTTAAATAGTTATATAATTATATGCAGAATACTTTCTTATAATATTCTTATTTTAACAATGATCCTTTACAAATTTATAATGCCATTCATAAATTACTTTATATCGTTTTCGTATTTAATTAATCAATTCGACTTCATGAATATGTTTTGAAATTTTCTAAAGTTGTTACTTTTTATAACAGAGGCTTTTTTTATTAAAAATTTAGCCTAATGACAAGCCAGTTAAGTTCTCCTTCTTTATGAACTAAGGGCTATGATCACGTTAAGGTCAAAAAATATTATTACCGTCTACAATATGAGTCAACAAGTTTATATTTGTGTTTCAAATATACTACGTATAAGTATTCACTATTCTAGTTCCTTTGATCTAATTTCCTAGGCGGGTAGTTCTTTTGTAGGGTGGTTTCTGCATTTTTAATACTACCCCACATACAGTAGCCTTCTTCAGTCTCGAAGCTTACAATTTACAATTCCTATGTACACTGTTATTATGTCACACAGTGCCTGGATTATTTACTGTTATCATTATATTTTGTACATCGGATTTAACTTGAGCCCCATTTATTATAAACCCTTTAATATAACTCAAATATATGATAACCTCATCAGTCAGTGGGTTTCAAACACTGACGTCTTTAATACTGCAGTATTGTAGATGCCAG
>DWPA01006264.1:0-11134 GCA_018251375.1 Calpodes ethlius
TTTGTGTATTAACGTATGTATATTCATATGCATGTAGTAATAAGCGGTTACTTCAATATTACAAACAGACACTCCAACTTTATTTATATGTATAGAAACCATTAATCTGACTATCTGTCAGTTCAGATATGTTTCAATTGTGTCGAGAAAGGCATACATTACAACACAATAAAGAGAGACCGAAGATTAGTCAGAGGAAGCCCGTGTCATCGTAATGGTGCTGAACGGATGTCATCCATTACAGCTTCTTGCAATTTATTCACGATGACTCCGTGTAAGGTGTCATCAACCTTTTTTAATATGCGTTAGACAAATATTAATTATATTTGCATTTATTGTAAAATACAATGATTATTACATAAGTTTATTTGTGTAAGTGTCTTTGTTTCCCAGTGTCTAAGGTTGAACGGTAAAGAATGCTTTTAGTTCGCCTTTTGTTTTAGAACAAAGGTTAAGTTGAAAAAGGCTCAATCTTGTTTAACTAAATAAAAATGTAGGTGTAAGGTTTATTGCAGTATTTAGGTAAACAGAAACCTTATGAGCTTATGGTGAAATATTAATATGATTTTACTATAGCTAGGTTTAAAATTGTTAATTGTTGATTTGACATCCTTTAGAGAGCAAAATGCCGTCAAGACCAAACAAACAAATGGAATGAATTTTTATTTGTATAAGTGAATTAAATAAATTACTCAAAATAAATAATTGTACACCATCGCGTATGTACATCAATAACAGCGAAGGCACGTAAAAGTTAAAGGTCTGAATTAGGTATATGTGAACCTTAAAAGAGTCGGTGAAATTGTAAGAAATAACGCTATGCAAAAAATATTCACGCAAAATGGGTCGATACAAAATTTCTGAATTACTTGATAACTACGGATTATGTGGTATTAGTGTCATGCACCCAAGCAACATTATATCACGAGAAGCGAATATCGTTTATAAAAGAGTTGTTTGGAGTATTGCAGATATCCAGCTGATATTCTTATATTGCAATACGGTATTAACACTTTAGTGCTGAGCTTGACCGGGTAGTCAAGTTGGCGTGGCAATTACCACATTTGGTTTGAAATACGACGAGTAGTTAGCGGCAGTGCGCATAAGAAGGAGGGAGATGGATATATCAGGAAGCGGCAATAGAGAATACAACACAAGTGCGTTCCGTTTTAATCATTTCTATATTTGAATTCGATAAATAATAATATCCAACACTCCCCCGGCCTTGAAGGATACATCCCCCCCCCCAATTACCCCTTACGATTAAGTTACCCCCTTACCTTTAAGATTACCCCTTCAAAATCAAAGGATTATATTATGCAAGTACTATCTACTACAGTAATATATACTATAAATAAATTATTCCACAGGCAGCGGGCAAAGACGCACAATTGGTCGCTCATATGTTCCACTTTTGGTTTTGACTTTGGCATATTGATGAACGCCGTCTTTTACGGGAAAGAGTTTGGTTAGAGTTCATAATGTCCACTATAAGGGTGGGCCGATATCGGCGATATAATATAAACCTCGAAATCTAAATCTTCGGTGGTCATCATACTACTACGTGGAATTAGTTTTAAAAATTTTAGTACATAAACGGTGGCTCTGACAAACTTAGGCCACAAAGGAAATGTAGTACCTACATTGATCAATACAGGCTAATTCCTTTGCAGTACAAAACATAATAATTATGTGAGATAGTTTTGTCGTCAGGAAATCGCGGTGAATAGCGATAAACGATTAATAAGTCAATCGGTAATATTTGACAGTAAACATTTACCCCAAGAACCATATCTATTGGGCTCATTAAAAGAAATCAGATTAGCAAGCGGTAAAATGTGAATAAAGGTTAACGAAGAATTATTTACGCGCGAATGCGGTAAACAACTTGTTATTTTGTTAATAATAACGCTGAGTATGTGATATTGCTCGCCGCAGTCAAAGCACGAAGTAAACGTGACGTCAGCGTAACCGAGGAATCGTGATGTTCCACCGATGCCCTGAACCTCCACAAAGCGATGTCTATCAGCAATACGTAGTGATAATTTACAATATTTAAGAGAAATATTGTCGCTTCTGGTACCAGGATTGGTCAAGCATCTAAACGCGAACGGTTAAGTGAAACCGGAATTGTTAATTTTGCAGTGCCTAATAAAGTTCCTATAAAATGCATGTGTTCATCATGATCACGAGAAACGTTACGCACGGATGCGTGATTTTAAATAATATTTGTACACATTAAACTGGTTAGGTGCGGTTTTAGAATGCAACGAGTCAACGGAACCTCGAGTATAACGGAGCGGATTGCGAGCGGTAGAGGATTGCGAAGTCCTCATTGTTATAGTCCTTAGGCTCGAAGTAATTTAATGAGGTTGATTAAATTGTAATAATGTATGATGTCTAGCCGAATCCAATTCGTTGAGAAGAAAAATGTAAAGTTTTATGTTTACCACTTAAACAATTTGTACAAAATTATTCTTTTTAATGAAATTGTATCTTTCTCATGATTAAAGTTTTTACAAAGGGAACAATTATTATTATCCGTAAACGAATGATTTCTTTGTTTTCAGAATAGGCAATTTAAGTTACGAAGTTTATTCGAAAGAAATTATTGGGATTAAAACTGTTAAAATGAATCAATAGGTACCAATAGGTAATCAATAGGTAAGGTTATTGATAAAGTTCTATAAGATTTTTTTCTAGGAAGTTTATCTGTACGGGATGTTATTTTGAATACCTTAATAATATCTGTCCTAATATGAATACGAATCTACCTTTTGGAGTGCGAGACGTAAAAATATGAAATCGGATAAATCGCTTAATTTTAATTGTTTAAGTGCCTCGACCGGTAAATAAAAGTTATTAAAAAAGATATCGAGACCTGCGGAGCTACTCTGATGTAGTAGCTTACAATCCAGTACCTAGCTGAATTAGCAGCTAGTGATCGAAGATCTATAACTTATTAATTAAGCTTAACCATATGTACTGATTTCGGTGAAGGAAAACATTGTGAGGAAACATACCCGAGAGTTCACCATAATGTTCTCGAAGGTGTCTGAAGTCTACCAATCCGCGCTAGGCCAGCGTGGTGGACTATGGTGAGGGGACCAGAGCCCAACAGTGGGACAGTTATGGGTTATGATTTGATTTTTTGATTTGATATGACCTGATCATTGTCTGCGGTAGGTAGTAACCCTGTGCATACACACAAAGCCTTATCGATTAGTTTACCGATCAGATAGACTACGTGTTCATAATCAGTTAGAGTAGGATTATCGTGAATGATATCTCTAAATTGTTCATAAAATGGCGGCCAGTTACGAACGTCACTATTAAATAATTTCAATTCAATTGGCTGAATTTTATGGTAGAGACCTAAAGATCGTGATTTCATTTCAAGTATGTTTTTACGTTTTATCGTTTGCGGCTGAAACAATAAAGCACGTGGTGAACTGCACTTGTGTTGTAGTACTTAAATGTGGTGCGGAGGCATGGAACTCATGCATACTTGATGCCCCGCTTGGGTATTTTTTTTCTTGGGCATTCTTCTTCT
Source organism: Calpodes ethlius (assembly GCA_018251375.1). Classification (NCBI taxonomy): domain Eukaryota; kingdom Metazoa; phylum Arthropoda; class Insecta; order Lepidoptera; family Hesperiidae; genus Calpodes; species Calpodes ethlius. The sequence goes on from DWPA01006264.1 coordinate 3,554, forward strand.
GCAAGGTCTCTTGGTAGGTCACACAACAACAACGGTGCTCGTTTTAATATTAATACACCATCTTAAGGTTCCGTGTATTGATTTTTAAACATAAATAACATGCGATATTTTTCTAAAAGAAAAGTGCGCGCGGTATGAGAACTAGATCGATGTCGATTCATCAATTTTTGAAATACGACTAATCGTCGCGGTATACGTCTGAGAGTGAGGGAGATAGATATATCAGGGAGAGGGAAGTGAGAATACAACACAAGTGCGTTCCGATTTAATCGTTTTTAAATTTGAATGCGATAAATAATAATATTCAACACTAGTTTTGTTAGTACACATAAGATTGCCGGAGGTGAATCGTAGTTATAGGAAGGTGAATAATGAACGTGTACTTTAAATTATGAATTTTGAATATTGAATGATGAACATTGATCGATGAATAGTGAATGTTGAAAGACAATTATTGAGACCTGAGTAATGACCTGTTTTTAATAGTATAAATCTTTTAATTTTCGAAATTTATTTTCCGAGCTAAGAAATTAATAAAATTCTCGGCTATTATTGTAAATAATATAATTTTAGAATATGAAAAGAGTAACTGTAAGACAATAAATATTAATCATTAATTTTACCGTTTTATCATCACAATAAACATGTCACAACTGTATTAAGCGAGGTTATTACTTTATTGTATTTCTTTTACAGCTGACGTTTGAAGAAGAATGATAAAACGCCCAACTAGGTATAATCTACGTCTACCTTTTTAATAATAAAGCACAGATTGAAAATACTACAGATACAGAATTACTTTTACCCGATCAGACGAAAAAGTTAACCTAACGTTAAGGAAACATATCGTTGATATCATACTGAAACAGAATATAAATATATTGTATATTTTTTATCTTTATGTTCTCTATCTACTTATGATCATTAATCTTAATAAGTTACAGCTGCGAAACGACTTTCCAAATTACCTTTTGCAATTTGCAACTCTTTTAGTAATTACGTAATAAATTTTCGGTTCTATTTTGTGTTATGAGTGTATTCATTTTTATTATAAATCTAACTATATAATATTCTTTAAGCCAATTTATCAGGTATTATCCTATAAAATTATAATTTATCTAAGTCCGTTACATGAAGGATATTTCAGTAATAATTATTTTGTGTCTTTTTCAGTTTACTTGTTTTTAGTCTGTTCACTTACTGTTTACTTCCGTTAATCTCAACGGCTTAATCGATTTGGTGTCAGTTTTTAGTATGTTATTAAAGAAAGTTTAAGATAACGTTTAGTATTTATTTTATCTCTATCGGTGTTTCTATAAATATGTGATAACTGAAATAAATTTGTCTTTTCGTGTTTGAGTGCAGTGCGTATCGGCCATTTTTAAAAATCTATCTATGAATAATCTCTTTATACGTTAAGTGAAGTTATTACAAAAACACTGCAATGTTATGAGTTTTTTGACAGCTGCAAGGCCACTGACTCGTGGATTACGAATATTGAGAAAGTAGGTCAAGGATTTATTTTTATCAATAATTAGATGGAAGGAATATTCTAGAAAAGACTGGTTATCTGAGCACTGTAATGAGCACTAAAATAAATCATTCAAGAATACAGGTAAAAATGTGTTAAGTGTTTATTAAAATAACTATAATTTTTGATTACACAATATTAAAACCTTAACGTTTTCAGAATGAAACATTATCTTAGTTGGCGAATGCGAAAGTTTCAGAATATTAAAAAAGTTTTTGAAATTGAAAAGGATTCTTTTAGTTGAATATACTAAAGAATTGTGAGAATAGTTCTATAATACTCATATTTGAATATATTAAAAGTAATTGTTTTCCTCAACTTTATCCATTAAAGATATCTAAAGTTTTGTTAGTTTGCAAGTAAACGTCTAAACTAAATAGATGAGGACTTAGACCAGTGACTGTTAGTGACAAATTATCTCAGCCACATCCGCATGTCAGAGGGTACGATTAATCAGAAAATCAGGTTATTCCGGTTCGTTCGGTTATTCCGTTAAATAATCGGGTCGGTTACTAGGAGGTTATAACACCGACTTTGCTTTTGGCTACAAACTTTGAAGGTACACCGTTGGACATAGGCCTCAGACTGATTTTGAGCCTTTTGAATTCAGCGGATGCCCATAACGGTGTCTACATAAACATGAATCCATAATGAAAATACGGCAGCATAACGTTATAGTATCATTTCGAGGTTGTACTGATCTTTCATGCTCCCTCATACATATCCATATATTCTGTCTTGATTTACTTGAATAAATTAAGTTATAGCCCCAGTAACTTGATGATTTTCATTTAAGATGAACTCTACTAACGAAGCTTAAGAACTCATACAGATATCATATTCAACTGGTAACAACAAAGCTTTTACTTTTACGTGTTTATTTAAAATCTTTTGGGGTATTTACATATTTGTAAATAAAGAAAAACGTCACACTTCCTGAAGGACAGATATTTATGAAGCCTGGTTGTAACTGCCTCTCCTACAACTCTTATTGCTCACGGCTGCATCTAAACGTGCCTTAATTATTACGTTAATAACTTGGTTTTATTTTGGTGTTATAGCATTAATGTTAATTGCTATTTGCGCATTGCTAGGCGAACTTAATTGTTGAATACAAATTTGTAATTCTGTTTCTAACGCGTCAATTTACGCGGTAGGAGGCAGTTGTGTCATGAACACTACACTACATTCCAAACGCAAAATATTTTTCGTAAGGTCCGATAATTTTATAACATTGTTATTTTTTTTTAAATCTCTATTATACATAAACAGTAGAACAAAAGTGGTATTAGGTTATTAAATAAACATATACTCATATAATGTACAAAAGGCGGTCTAATTATGTATAATTTCACAGTTGGGCTACGAGCGTGATTACTGATACTTCAGTGATTACTGATTACCTATTCTAGGTATAGATACGCTGCACGCCGCCTAGACAGAAGCCAGCAAAAAGCTTGGCATCAATGGCAATGTAACTTTCCTATTCTACCCGTCCTATATCAGCCATATTAGCCTATCAATACTGGAATTGTCCTTGAGTTGCTTTCTTGTGTAGAAATGAAGAATATATTATTCTGGATCTAATTTAATTCCAGTTGCGATCTACCTATATCATTTATTGAAATTGACAAAAGATACAGGTATACGTTTGTTTATTTCAGTTTCTTTTTTCTGCAATACAGAATGCTATAAATACATTAAAATAAAGATATAAATTCAATAATACTATTGTACTGTAATTCAATTGTGACAATTAAAGATTCCACGTTGTTAGTAAGAATTCATTTGTTTTTATTATCTTACTAGCTGTATCCTGCGCGCGTTGCTACGCCAACACGAACTGCCATGGCAATATGTGTAATTTATTGAAATGGCAGTGGCGCCACCTGTCGAAAATCGGTAGTATCACCTTCGTGGTCTCATACACAACAACTTTGCTAAAAACGTCACCAGATTAAATGTATCGTTTACGATAATACAAAGGACATACAGACAAACATTCATTTTCATATATAAGAAGAAGAAGAAGACAGAATTCACAATCAAGATATATATATATATATATACTGTGCCGTAAATTATTTATTTATTAGCAAAATTTAATTGAACGCCTTTTCAATTATATGTGTCAATACAGCGCGCCTTACGTCTGACATTGTTGAAATTATAATTAATCGAATTATAGCTGTCTTCGGAACTAATCCAATGAACCATTGGCCTTAATTATTAATAGACTTTATTAGAATATACATAATAATATGTAACGTATGATGTATTTTCTTTGTGGTCGTGTTCAGCAATATTTCGAATAATATTAACATGAAGATTAATAGATATGGAGCGTACAACACACATATAACTGAATTATAATAGGCAACGTGATTGATAATAGAACTAAAAAACACGGACGTAAACTTTACTTAACCTATTTAGGGAATAGAAGGGTCGGAAACTAAATAAAATATTCAAAAAGCATGTGTAATTTTAACGTGAACCTATACTGTTGAAAATGGATTAAAACTCAGAAAATTTAGGGAACACGGCAACTGCAAAGCTTGTCAAATAAATTAATAGGTTTGGGTCGAAACTGCACCGTACGGCTTGCACAATTTGGTTTATAATAAATGTCTGTAATAAAACTGGCTCAGGCTTTGAGGCACCTACCTGCTACTAACTAGAGTGAAAAATGAACTTATATGATTTCCACATCAAAATAATACAAGAAATATGAAATTATGAACAACGTTACGAAAAAGTGCCAGCTTGTTGCTAATGATTTTAACTATTCAATGCGTTCATTTTGTATAAAGTAAGTATGTGAAATGTAAAACGTAATGAGTTTGTCGAGTTGCACGCGATGTCAGAGAAAATCGTGTTTAATAAACCATGATAACGTGTATGCAATTATTTAATTGTACGTGAATTAATATTATAAGTATACTAAGAGATGTACGGGTGAAACTATATTATTACGCGTAATTATACAGATTCATATGAACGGATATATCAATGACAAGGACGCTTCGATATAATTATGTAATATCATAACGGATACTGCGTAGGAAGAAATTAATTGTATGTTGCTTAATAATGTGCGCTCAGAAGATTTTTTCGGTGTTTCGACTTCATAAACTCGTCGATAAAAACAGCGCAACATTCCGAAGCGGTAGTACATACGAGAAAGTTGGTATAATGACGGAATATCTGCAAGATAAATTAAATTGATAAATTGAATGAAAATATATTCATGCAAATTACTTAGGGTAAATGTATCCGAGTCATTATTTTGGTCTACCGTGTTATCGAATTTACATTCTTATCGTCGGATTTGAAGTCAGTTGTAGAATGTTTTTCTTACATGTTGGACAGAAATATTAGTTCTGATGTTTTTGGACATCTTAGGTAACAGCTTCGCTTACTAGATAAGTATTCTAACTAAACAGTACAATATAATTATCCGCCTAGTATCGAAATAATAATACCGAAATATAATAATTAGGGATGTACATCGGCACCTTAATTTTTTTTTTTTTTACTTCATATACACTTTACTTTAAATACTATTAAATGTCTACTATGAAGCTGAAATGCTGTATTATGCTGTTAAGTTTTTTATATTTCTCTCATTTGATGAACAGTTTCCCACAATTTTTTTTTCGATTTAACTATGTTATTTAATTATTATGTATTCTTAATTTCTTATTATTTGATGTCTGACTTACTTTTAAAATACAAATTACCATAAAAACCTGTTAGATCAGATACTAAATAAAAAAAGTATGAGAGAATGGGTTATGCATTAATTTTCTGTTAAAACAAACTCCCCATTGTTTAAAATGTTAGTGCGTATCAAGTCAATTGACACACTTTAACAGACAAAACACAAAGACCCTATAATCTGAACAACGAATACGAACTGTGACGTCACAACTCGTTAACTTTTTGTCGTGTACGAACGCATTAAAAAAATAAATCGTAACAGATAAAAACAAGAATTAAGTTCACAAACATAAATCTCCTTTATTGCAGCAATTATTATAACTACATCATATTTCTTTAGAATATATTTCAGTACAGGTACATGTTAGTGGTTAGTATGCTGGAGCTACGAAATACATTAACCTGCATCCTTCGAACTACATTAAAGTTTGGTGAAGTTCGAATCTAGCAGCTGTTCCTCGTCACTCTCGAGGTTAATCGATTTAAGCTGAATCCCAAGAACATGATTGGGAAAGAGCAGAACTGAATAATCCATGCCGCTGGGAATTGAGTTTGACTAGTCGAAAATGTTAAAAACTCGTTAAGTATTAAGAGATTAATGTAAACTGCGTATAACCTTAAAACTTTATACAGAATTTATGCTATATCTTATAAACACAAATATAATAACAAAGGGAAGGATGCACCATAACTTTTTATGTATATAAATCTATATATACGATACATTTAATAATGTGATGACCTTTAGCAAAGTTGTTGTGTATGAGCCTGCAAAGGTTTCTAAGTTGGTACGACCAATTTTCGACAGATGGCGCCACTGTCATTCCAATTAATTTCATATATTTCCGAGCCAGCTCATGCTCAAGTAGCAACGCGCAAGTTTCAGCTAGTATGGAAAATAAATATTGAAAATGTAAGATATTTCAAAGACACTACTCGGATAAGGACCTAAGAACAAAGGATGAAATTAATATAAGGTTTTTAAATTGTATCTACTTTATATGGCGTAGAAATGGGCATTAGATACAATTTAAGTTACTAAATCAATTAGAACATTTAACTGATTCAGATGACATTATGCACGAATAAAGATATAAAAGCAGTTGTTTAGGATTCCGTAGTTAAAACGGATAGTTATCCATCCATCCGCCCGCGGTGCACAGACACTTACTACTAAACTATAATTTGACCGGGATATTCAAATTTATTCAGCCAACAAAGTGCTAGAGTAAATTCTAAAAAAGAAAGCTTTTTAGGATCCATCCCCAGGGGAGGTTCCCCTATGCTTAAAGTGGGGATATATTTTTTTCTCGTCTAGAATAATCTTGTGGGTTATCTACCGTTGGTCGTTCAAAAATATTGCAGGTGTATGAAGACCATTTTTAGGGTTCCGTAGACAAAAAAGAAGCTTTATAGTTTCGTCGTGTTCGCCTATTCTTCTATCCGCAGCTAAGCTCAGAGATACTCAGTACTAGGAAGCCATAATCTTGCATGGCTCTACATATCTATCTCAATGACAATGTAGTAGAATAAAATTAAAAGAAAAAACATTTTCAAGGTACTGCCTTACATGTTTTTTTTTTCTTGTTTTCCCCATAGTGTGAGTTTTCAGTAGATAGGTCTTTTGAATTAATTTTGGATTTTGCAATACCATTTTTCAATTTACATGTCCATTTCGGAAATTTTAAGTTTTAAAGTGCGCATATTTATTACAATCATGTCTCTATTCCCTTTACCAGCTAAATGGTTGGTTTTAAACAAGTGAAAACCTAATTATATAATTATGATGAATTTTAAAGGAAAATTATCTAAGCTATTTCGAGTGTGTAAGTTATGGAGTAATCGAACAACTCACTACTACGATCCCTATATTGCTCGTGGCCCGATATTCATTGGGCCGGTTTTATTCAGTTCATTTCGGTTTGGTTTGGAATCCAATTGCGAAATATTAAGCTTCAACGTACTAATTTTGTTAGAATCAAGTAGCTCCCCGCTTCTGTGTACTAAATAATTGCGTTATAAGCATGCGTAAAAAAATACGATGTATACCTAACAAATTTAAAACTTAAACTATCACAGCTAGATTGACTGTTAAGTCAATGTTAAGATGTAATGTTAATTATTAACATTTTACAAATGTTCGTAATCAGTTCACAACCCTACACATACTTGAATAGATTTTATGGAAATTATTATATACATTATCCAATCGGATTGGGGAAATGCAATACAATCATCATCATCATTTCATCATCATTACAACCCATAATTGTCCCACTGCTGGGCTCGGGTCTCCTCTCACGAGGTGAGGAGTATAGGCCATAGTC
>DWPA01006265.1:0-11133 GCA_018251375.1 Calpodes ethlius
GTTTTTAGATTAATTTTACGTAAAACTGCGTCCTAAGGTACTTGACATGTTCGGGTCGCCTTGCACATGACAGGCCGTTTCCCTCAGAGCCGTCGCTAAATAAAATCAAGGTCTAATTCTAAGCACAAAATTACGCGAACGAAAGCTCGTAGCTTTTATTAAATAAAGAAATAAACTTTCAAACTCAAAGTCAGCTATAAGATTTTCTATGCTACCAGTGACTTGAACTAATGAATAATACGATTACAGTTGAATAGAAAATAATAATACGTGTGAAATAGAAAATGACTGTATTTCATATGATGTTACCATTATTATATGGGTATATGTTTTCATATATGCAATAAAATTATTAAATGTTATTACAATTATCTTTGTTATAATGAAAAAATAATACTTATAAAATGAATATACGATTTTTGGAAATCCTCATTAGAATAATGAACAAATATATCAAACATCAGTAAATCGTAACGCCATAATATATTTTAATATTAAACGTTGAAAAAAAAAGCCGCTGTACCCCTTTCTCAGAATAATGCTTTAATATTATACTAGGATATGTTATAGATAAAGATTATAGCAGAAGATGTGTAGAAAGCCACATTTTGTACATGATACGCGCTACTAATACGTTTATGGAAGAAAGTAGAACAAAAAAAAAATACAATGTGAAATAACGCTTTTACAAATGGAACTGCGATCTAATTTCCACTGAAGAAAGAATCTCTCTTATTTTTTACTACGATAGTTTGTTTTAAAAATGAGAATTTACATTTTGTATTGTAACTTAAGATCATTTAATTCGTTTCATAGCAGGAATCTCATCCAGTACCCTGATAAATAATAATAAAGAAATTGCAGAGATATAGTGCCATAAAGAGACTCGTAATTTTCTCACTGTAAATGTCAAGACGAAAAAAGTACACCAAATATGTACCTTCGGAATGGAACCTTGATTTCGTACCAACTTTGATTATATTTCCCGCCCTAAATTGATGGCATTTACTGGGTAACCTTTTGGGGCGCTTTATATACCTAGTAACACTTCATTCACTGTACACGGTTCAACTTGTTAGCAGAGTGAGAGGTCACGAATAAACATTTGCTTACCTGATGTACACGCGTATGCCAAACAATTATTTTTGTTTTATTAAAAAAAAACATTTAATCAGATTGTTTTTGTTTACGATTTTAATCCGTTTTCTTTCTTTGTTTTATTACTATTTTATGTGTTACGTGTAGATAAAAAATGTTGAGGACAGACAATTTAAAAAAAAACGTAAATACAGTTGAAATATTTTGTATCTGTAGTAAGGTAATTGAAAGTGGTGGATAATTATATATTTAAGAATGGGAAAAGATAGCCTTAACTTCTCAAAATGTACCTGACAGTGTCAAAGTTCTAAATATAATGAATAAATATTTATCAAACATTAATAACAAAAGTCCATATCGAAATAGTTTGGATATCAAACTTTAATTACACACTGTTATTTTAGGTCACAGAAAAACAATTCGAAATAGGTCGACGAGTATAGCCTGTCTAAAATTCAATGCATTGTAGAAACAGTGTTAGGTTAGGTTCACAAATCGAAGTGCACACAAATTCGATTCATAGATTAGCATACTTCGATTCATACGAATACATATTGCATACGCCATGAAAATGTATCTTTAGACTACAACTGCAGCAAGAACAAAGCTATGACATATTAACAAGAATGCGACGCGCGTTCTAAATATACTCGCGAAATTTTATGAAACTTTATCCTTTGGCATTCAAACTAAAATTCTATTTTTAAAAATTCGATAGTAATTCGAATAAACGTCATTAATTCCATAGTGAAGAGTATTAACTTTGGCGTAGCCGAAGGATGTGATGATTAGGCTATTACCTGTCTTTAAATGATAAGTGAAGTGAAAAAAAACGGTATCGCCGAAGACTTCTAGAATTGCCTTTGGGCATTATCCCTTAAAAGTTCTTTTTGTGCAATGCATTTCTATTTTTTTAATAGATTTATCAAGAATACAAACAAATAAAAGTAAATTGCTATGCTGATGTGACCCCGTTAATAAAACTTATTCCGACAAGAAGCTTTCTCGGTAACAAACAAGTTTCGAACTTGTTATGACATCTTTTGTGAAAAATTTTATTGCTGTTTGTGATTTTATTAATTACTGTTATTTTATTTATTGAACTAATTGGTTCGATGTCGTTTTATAAAACTTTTACAATGTCTTCAAGCAATTATAGATTTTTTAATTAAGCTAACAGTTATTAAAACTATTCGACTGACTGACCATTTACCTCTCTCTGATTTCTTGAACGATGCCAGAGATAAGGATGGAAATACGAAAAATCGATCCTTTGCTTCTATTTCACTGTGAGACCTCATAGTATTGTTTGTGAATACGAGGGTTAGCCACAAAACACGTTCCTTTTAAAGCATTTCATTTACTACAAGCTACATATCAATATCGAACACACATATTTGTTTGTAACGAATGATGCTGACGCCTACGGCAGGGCAGAGCGAATTTGATTTGAGCATATTAGGACAGGAATCGATCATATAATCTCTAATTTTAATATTACGTAAACTGTGGTAAATAATGCTATATTTATTTTTATAAAATTATATAATGTTGATAAAAATAGTCTTCATAACCCTTAATACCTAATCATTGAATAAGTCGGCATTACCCGACCAGATTTACCTACCTGTTCGGTCGAATTACCCTGCGTTTGGAGATAAATGTCTTGACCCAGATGTCGGGAAGGAAGCTACTCGAGTGATCGAAAACTTACCTCAGATATTCGAAGAATATTTTCTAGAATTTCTGTTAAACTTCCGAAGTTTTCTTCTGAGTAACTTTATTTCTGTCCAAGTTCATCTATCATTGAAAAGTTAGAAACTACTTCTTAAGTGGTTGATTATTTTACGAATAGGAAAGGTATGTAAAATATTTAATATAAATACATATACTAACAACCTTCACGAAAACGAGCGTTAGAAGAATAATCCTAAAACAATTTAATTGAATTCAACTCATCTAAATTCAATTTCAGCATAGAAATCGGCTTTTGCGTCAGACTTTTAGCCTGTATTTTAAATCAGAACTAAACTGAAATCAGAGCATTTGCCGTCAACCAATATTGAATGCAGACCTTATCGACGTGAAACATTGCAATTTACGTGTATACCAATTCCATGAAACATTTTCTTGATCAGATTTGTTCCCTGAACGGTTACTGTTAATGAAAATGGGATAACATTTCTAGCGCAGGATTTAATTTAACTCTAATATCGTTAAATGTAGGGTTCGTATTCGATGTACTTTGCTATAACGAAATCGTATAGGTGATCTAAAAACTGCCAGTAACTTGAACTGAAGCTTGAAGCTATCTTTACATTTTGTTTGGCACTTGAGTAATTAATTCAAGACGAAGTTATAGCCAAGTTTTACTTTAGTCGCCTACTTAGTTAATTTTAACCGGAGAATGACTTCAGATAACCTTGTTACGTAATAGAAATGTATTGGAGAGATAATTTTATTATACGTTTACTCCTGATATGAATTTGTACATATATCGTGAGTACCCATGGTATAATAAAATAGTACACGAGTTAGACTCGAGTCGACAGTACACGAGTAATTAATTTTAAAATCATGTATGATTGGAGATATTTTAAAACGAAGATGGACTCTATGGTTTCAGATTATATGAGACTCCTACTCGCTAAAACACCCCGTCTTACATCACATTAATTATTTTTATAAGAATAGCCAACACATGAACAAAAGGGCCTTTTGATGGCTATTGGTTACCGCCACCTAGAATGGCATTAACACCAAAAGAAATACGCGGAAACTGGGTTCAAACTACGATCACGTGCGTTATTTTGACATGTACAATTAAACGACCGCGGTGACAACAAAAAGTGCATGAAAATGCAAAAACTGTTCACACGGTTCCCGTAACGGTCGCCGTAACGCCGTCCATCATCGGTCGAACGTCGACCAGATACGTCAAAAAAAACGTCGTATGAAAATACACTGACGGTTTGGTCACATGTAACTTTGAAAAATTAAAAGCATTTCCAAGATGCGTATCATGGGATGTTGAAATTACTATAACATCTCTATACATATCGTGTGAATGTTTTGTTGCTAAGAATATACATCATCATGGATCTTTTCATAGAAATGAGATGTTGTTCGCAGTGATAAGTAATCTATGGCACTCTTCATCGCCCCAACTATCTCCTCACCTCAAATCATACAATAAGGAGACTCCTTTGTGCCGTGAAAGAACGAAAAACTAACAAACTGATATTGATGATAAAAAATCCTATCTATATTAATATTACAAATATTAGTATGATAAATATTAATATTATAAATAAAAATATATAAATATTAATATGGATAGATGTTTGTATCACCAGTATCAAATCAGAATCACCTTGATACTAATAACATATAATGTGACCAACCAAATATGTTCTGTAGTCCTTTTACAATCAGATTTACAATTGGTTATCAAAAACAGCGAATAGATTAAAGCGGTAACTGAACAGCAATTTATTTTAGATTTATGCCAATTTACCGGACGGAGCGCGAAATGTTGTTTAATTAAATTTATGGAGAGATTTCATTTGTCCGCAGTTCGTCAGCCAGCGAGCTAATCTCCAGGCGAGGGGTCTTCTCGCGGCGGCAGTATGGCTCCGTGGAACAGGTAAGACCTTACAGTTCTGTAAAATAGAAAAACATCCTATAATATCACTCTAACACAGTCAGTTACATAAAAATGTTCTTTGGAGCGTATTTATAGAAAAGATACATTAACACTTAATTTTTTTTTATTCTATGACATGTCAAAAACAATTTAGGCGACGATTATGCGGCCAAAAATACGACTTAAAGGTCAGTTTGATATTTCGTTATTTTATTTTCAATGGTTCATTAAGATACCGTCTAATATTATATTTGATATAATGAAACATTAAGATTTAGAGCAGTGATAAATATTCAACATTGATTTCTACAACTGGCTGTAAATCTTATAAATATGCACACTACGTAGTTATTAGTTTTATTACGTAATTATAAAGGTGAAAAGCAATTCTTTTCACTTAGTGTATAATTATAATTTTACAGATTTTTAGCTAATATTGAAACGCTATTTGATTTTTTATTCCGAGTGTCTCCCAGGTGGGCGAAAACAGTCGCAACAAAGTTCATACAAACTGTAAAACTGTTTCGTCAAAATATATCTTTTTAATCTTTAAATATTACTTATCTTGTTTATCACTAAAAGTTTTTTCTGGAAGGTTTGATAGATAAAAGTAATATACACGTTCAACATATGTCAATTTAACACAATCAACGATGAATAACATGTAACAAAGTATACGTTTCGTTAAACGCATCCGTTGTCGAACTCCACTAATAGTCTGGAATTTGATACAATTATTTGAAGTTTACACCAAGGAGAGCTATAGAAAACTAAATTTTATATGTAATATAGCTTAGATACAAATATATTTTTTAAAGAAAATAAAACTATGACGATTATATTAATTTATAGTCTAATTTCTACCGGAGAGATGGGGCAAATAGTAAATTATTATTATACACGCAAATATTGAGCTTAATTCACACACACACACTTTAGAAATCTACGTATTAAAGATGGCATAAGAGTACAAGTAGGTACTTCAATGGAATATAGAAATAACCAAATTCCGATCTTTTACATACATATTTGTTGCCAGGTCATGATTCCCATCCATCACAATAGCAGAGGCTATATATGGGATTGAAAAATTTACAAGAGTTGAAAAAGGTCGTGTCTCTCAATTTCGAAAAACTTCATACAGTTTCTGTGTTTTCACACCACGAAATCACGCCGAAGACGGTTAAAACTACATATATCAGATTCACCTGTATTTACTTAATAAGCATTAATTTTCAGTCGGGACACGAAAATTTCTGGAAAATCCTTTTGTACACGGCAGACAGTATTCATTACGGTATTAATTAAATTACTTTGTACGGTATCACTCACCAGGTGTTTAATTAAAGGATTTTTCGCGTGGCGAAATGTGGTTTCATTCTGTTTGCACTGCACGTGTGTTTATTTTCATTATTTCCGAAATACTAAAATAAATTTAATATTAACATAAAACATCGTACGAATTATGACCACGTTGCTGACTCATTTGTCATAATTATACTAATTTATCAGGGGATTTAATTTTTTGTATTTTTTTTCTATAAAAATGGATAATTCGGGCTTTTTCTTTAAATAAGTAGTCATAAAAAATAAGAACACCTATACGCTTAGATAACTGTATCAACCGGAATAAAAATAGTTGTTAAAGTTTATTTAATATAATAAGTAGCGAACATATTTTTACCTACATTTTTATTACGTACGCACTGCAAGCCTTATCAGTCAAGTAAAGCGCTAATTAATCATAAACCGCGGTAAATGGGTATAACTTACAATATGAAGAGAAAATCTGTGCTAATTACGATTAAATTGAGTCCATTTGCCAATCAAGATTCAAATATAAGTCATTAGATTACTTTCATAGCAGCGAACATTAATTTCATGGGAGCAAAGTAGCGCTAAGGCAAATTACATTCTGAAATTACAACTGTCCATCAAGCCGACTCAATTTCTCACGAGTGACACTACGCCGCAGCTTGAGCACTGCACGACTCACAACTGACTTAATTACGGCTATTTCAGTCAAGTTTTATTTTTACCTCACGTAAATGAAACGTCTATAAATATATCAGTATTTACATTTATTTATATTGCGTCGTTCAGTTTACTAACTAGAAATAGATGCTCAGTAAAGCACAGAAGATTGAATGTTGGTTTCCCAAACGCATGAGCTGAGTTCGAAAGCTGCACTCTCTAATTTTCAAAAAAATATATTCGTATTACAAGTTAATTATCACTTGCTTGATTAAAACGCTGTGAAGAGACCTACATACTTAAAAGTTCTTCATTATGTTCTTAAAGGTGTGTGAAGTCTGCGAACACCTACTTGGCTAGCATAGTGGACTACGACCTGTACCCCTCGTTATTAGAAAAGACCCGAGACCAGCAATAGGACATTATAGGCTTGGGATGAGAAAATACAATGACGCTGTAATTCCTAGAAAGAACGAATACTAAATTAATAAATAAATAATGCGTATTACATTGATCCCTAAAGCGGTCTAGACTGTAGTCAATCTCATTCAATATTTATCCGATAAACTAAAAACATAACAATTTATTTTCTGTCCCAATACGGCGACCTTTCAAGCGGAAGGCCGAAACATAAAATCAAAATGCTTTTGCTGGCGCTCTATGTTCGCATGTCTAACTTGGTCGGTTGGAGGCGAAGTTCGGCAACTTTTCTTGATTTAACAAGATGGGTTGCGTCATTAATCCCATCGCAGCAACGCTATTGTTATTTGTTAAACGAATAATATTGCTCTATTTTCGTATTCGAACAAACAGTCCTCTTCAATGGAAAATTATTTATCCATTCAAAAGCATCGATGTGCACGCTGACACGTGTCATGAATTCAAATTTATCATCCATGCATGTTTGCTTTGTTTTTCCCACCTTTCATGAAGTGTGATGGATATGTTCTGAATGCATTTATTGAGTTTAATTGAAATACCTATGTGTACAGAGTAGAAGATAAACGTGCGATAATTTTGTTGTTATTACTACATGTTCCTACCCTAAGGGTCACCGACGACCATCCAGTGGGGGTGAAGAGTAGTTTAATAGTTGTGTAATTTTTGCGACGTCGAGCGCAGCCACGCGCCCTTTGCCGCTCCTCTATATGACTATGGTTGTTTTAATTTAGTTTTTACAATTAATGTCGTATATAGTGAAAGCGGTTTAGGTTGAATATTAAATCTATAACTTATGTATAATGCACAACAGAATAATTTGATCTACGAGTATATTGAATTCAAGCTGTTGAATATAATTATTTCAAAAATTTGTTATTAAGTTATTTGTTCAGGCCGATTATAGATATGTTTAAATAAAAAGACGTAATTGTCAATTTAAACTTATAATAAGAAGAATTTAAATTTAGTTATTTAAATTCATATATTTACGGTTAGGTTATATAAGATTTTATATATATTTATTATATGACAAAACTGCTTAAACATTACTAACATCATTACATATCTATAATTGACATCAAATTAGAAATAAACAGTTTTTAGCCCAATTAAAATAAACATTATAATAATATGTGGGTACCTACATAATATACAGATAGGATAACGTTTTATACAAGATAATCAATAGATGAGAACTATCTACCGTAAGAAACCTGTCTTTCGTACACCCCTTCGGATAGTAAGAATTGTTTATTTCGCTGCTATTACGATTATCCATTATCTATCACGGATGAAACGGTAAACAAGAATGGCAGTCATTAGTTCTAATAATGAACAATTAGTGACAAGAGTCTACGGGCATACTAATTGCCTCATTAGTCTAGACCAAATAAATCAATCAATATCGTTCGAGGACACACCTCTGACAGTGTGCGGGCACACATTAAAATTTCACTAATGTGTTGACAATCAATCAACCTTTCTATGTCATGGAAATACTGACATCAGTTTTCTACGATATTTATATCTATAAAACATTAATCTTTGTTATATTAATGTCAATTTTTGTAAATTTTTGTCAATCAGTCATAAACGATATTACTAAAGTTGTCTTTTCGTATGTAACGTATAATCTATAATAATTTTTGTGCATCCTCATATACCTTACCTCTGATGGTTCGTCGACCTATTTGTTGCGTATATAAGAAATTGACATTTATAAGTTTCAAGTCAAAACCATAATTCTATGATTACTCTTCAAGATGATTTTGAACTAATAAAACCATCACTAACTCCATTGCATAAGCAGTGATAGCTAAGTGGTTCGAACGTTGTTTCTCCGAACGTGGGGGCGTGAGCTCGAATCACGCACGCATGTCTTATTTTTAAAAAAGGGATGTGTATTACAAATTAATTTTCATTTGTTTTGGTGAAGGAAAACATCGTGAGTAAACCTACACACCCGAGAGTTCTCCAAAATATTCTTGAATGTGTGTGAAGTCTACCAATCTGCACTTGGCCAGCGTGGTGGACCTATACCCCTCACATCGTAAGAGGAGACCCGAGCCCAGCAGTGGGACAATTATGGGTTGTAATGGTGATAATAATGAACTCCATTTCCATCTTAGAAAGATACTAGGATATCAAAGCAATTTCCTTCACAGTAGAATATCTCCCGTATTATCAAACAATACTATGAGGTCTCACAGTGAAATAGAAAATATTGATTGTATCCCTATTTACTTCTATCCAGTTTCTTGAACAAAGACAAAGATGGAAATTCGAAATTAATTAATTTTCCCTGCATGTATAGACTAAGCATAAACTTAACTAACTTCGCTGTAATCTGACTCTGATGAGATAATAATATTATGTCCTGGCTGGCTGCTGATATTAATAAACTTGGGGCCAAAAATCAGTCTCTCACTAGTCAGATTTAGTTAATTTAAGTTTAGAATTAACTGTATACATTTTCCATAACCGTATAAAAGTTGCTTACACAAGTTATATTGGTAATTCCCCGAGTAAAACGTATGTATTTAAGAAAAACTTTTATTGAAATATTCATGAAGGCTATAGATTGCATAACATTTTTTATAATTTTCCTCTCAAATAGTATATAAATTGTATGTACAAAGTTTTTTATGGGATAATGATACCAAACGAACTTACAGTTCCATCATCCCCTGTCACCCATGAACATCTGTGACAAATTTCAAACAATGACTGTAAGAGGACTGCATTGAGGGACTGTTATTAGGAAGTGGTGTAAGTATACCTAAAGTGTTAACTTTAATATTTTTTAGCATTCTGTTACTAACGTTCGGGAGAGGACTGTTGATGTTACGACTGTCAGTCATGTTAGCCAGTATTAATAATCGTTATTAAATTTATCCACTCGAAATTGGTGACTGATGCGTTTCTACTCCTAAGGACAGATGGTCGCCTCTATAGGCATAAACGGCATCCAAACATGCTTCAAACCGCAACATAGTTGTTTACAAGAAAATTGTCACACGACAGAATTTAAATTTTCTCAAACATAATAATATGTTATTAAAACAAATTTCTCAAATAGATACCTAGCAAATACAAACATCGATCTGTTACAGTTTTATTATATATACTATACATATACTTTTTCCAACCCCCAGAAGGTAAAAAAGGGCGATATAAACTTAGTTTAGCCCTAAAATTAGTAAACGTTATAACACTGTATCTTAGCATCAGTCGGTAGGTACGTTTTAAAGCAGAGATTCCCAAAGTGGATCGATCTCTTAGGTTGTCAACTTACTTGACTATAAACATTTCGATATGCCACAGTACATTCCACATAATACTGAAACAGTCGCAGTGCATTTACTTAATGCTATAAGGCATTTTATTTTATGATTTTCTTGCATCCAAATGAGGACGATGACGTCTTCAAGGTCGATAAAATCTGTGTTAAGTAAATATACATTTTTATTTAAAACATTCCAGATGCTGTGTAAGTTATAAGAATGACAAATATTTTAGTAGGCAGCATCATAGTTTTACTTTTTAAAAACTTAATATGTCAAAGTCAAAGTTCGAACAAGATTAAAATCTCGGCAAAAGAAAAAAGTAATTGGGCTATGGTGGTCTGAGATATAAGTTAATTTTGGCAAAACTAATACATAACCAAAATAGTTTGGGAATCTAAAGTATCTCAAGAACGGGTTATATATGACCTTACCTATAAAGATGGGTTGACAAGAAACCAATCCCTCAAGTGTCACTAACAACGTCCAATTAATTTTAACTTCAAAACACAGAGTTGGGATCTTGACAGAATAGGTATATTACACAGAGGTCAACGCAATACCCAGATCAGGGATTTAATTCTCATTATTTCGTCCCCATTTCTGCCAGCTTCAGACAGATATTGACCTCTCTAAACCAGTGGACCAACACTGTTTTAATTAACGCTCATTTTTTAATAATATTACTTC
>DWPA01006266.1:0-11131 GCA_018251375.1 Calpodes ethlius
AGGGTTATTCTCAGAGTACTCCGAAAATAATTCTCAGTTTCCTCCGCGAAAAAAAAAACGAATAAATAATTTAAAAAAATCATTCTCATTTTACTCCGAGGCAATTAAATTTCATTCTCAAAGTACTTCGCCCCTTAATTTAAAAAAATTAATAACCCATACATCTATTCTCAAACTACTCTGAATGTTTACGGATGGTATAGTCAGTCAATCCACGTCGCTAAATTCTTGCATTTTTTTTTCAAAATACGCTAGCATTGAAGCAATATCCTAGTAACTTGCTTGTCAACATCATTTGTATTAACTGCATATATTTAAATGGTAAGAAGTGAAGCAGAAGTTCGTTGCTGCACTATATATCACATTTAAAGTTATTTCAATTTAAATTGAAAAGTACATATATTTATATTTTCTAATTAAGTTATTCAAATTACTTCTGAAATTTTAATTTTTATACAATTACATTGTATCTGTAATATTATTTTTATTGATGAGTAAAATAATAATTAAAAAATAGTTTCAAGTCTCGACGCCTATTTTTGCATTTTTATCATCTAGGTATACTTGGAATTTATAAATTATTAACAGTTAAGTATATGAGAACTAAGGAAAAGAATCATTTTTTTTTCTCTATAAATAATTTATTTAACCACAAAGGCCATTGAACAGAAAAACAGACCGTTAAACCAACTTTTTTAGTTCACTTCGAAAAGTTTATTCTAGAAATTTCGAGATTCTCCGCGATGTTAAAAATCACACAAAAACGTATCAGAAACCGTTATCAAAACTTAACATAATTATAAGATACCTATCGCAATTAATAATTATCGATCAATAACTTCTTTCAAGTGCTTCAGCGCTTCATCCAGCGCCAAATACACTTCTTGTGTATTAGGGGCCTTTAGTTCAAGTGATACCGTTGGGCTTCTAACTGCTGATTTGTGCAGGAAGCTCTGGGTCAACGGACAGAAGACATCAGGGTTCATGGAGTCAGTTCTGGATTTTCCTGTGAGATAGCTCATGGGCACTCCGATGATGAGGACCGCCAATGCACCAGCGAATGGGCAGTATGTGAAGGAGATTCGAAACAGAGACTGCAATGGCTTCGATGGTATTTGGGTTCTGAAACAATTTAACTATTTCATTATCAGATAACAAACGTAAAGTTGGTTTTGTAAGGGTAAGCCATAAACCAATAACAAAATATACCAGACACATAAGAAGAAATCAAGCAACGCGCTTATAAATCTTCTTCGCTGTAAAAACTTTTTATTGGTACAAATAATAGTAAAAATAAAGTAGGGATTAAGCTTCTATATAAAGAACCTTAGCACTAAGTGTCAATCTCAAACTGTTGATAGGACAGAGTACTCTTAAAGTATTTTCACTTGATATCTTCAGTTTGAAAAACAAAGCACTTAATTTCATTATAAAGCACAAATTTCTTCTCATCACTGAGAAGGCTTAGAGCTATTAAATTGACCTTCACCACGCTGCTCCAATGCAGATTGATGGAGTACCCACATATCTACCTTTAAAATCTTACAAGTTATTTTTATAGCTCATAAAATTCGCTATAACAGATTTTCCATCCAATTTTAATGAGTCCTTCTTAATATTATTCGTTTTCAAGACAATGTACATATATGTATGAATACAATACAATGGATTTAATAACATGAATATTACCATGAAATAAATCTATGGGATTAGTTTAAATCTGTGTGAATTTGCCCCATTTAATAGTTTTAGGAACTGTAAAAAAAATAAGTAAATAAACATCTATTTACACAAAAATAATCAATCATAAAACTACAAACCTGACTTAGAACTTCAGTAAAACGCCATTCGTATTCCTATCTATGGGGATGCGGTGATCACATAGACATTAATGCAAGACGCGCCTCAAAGAAAAAGAGTCAAGAAGAAAAGTCATAAAACTGTGCGAATCGGGTAATAGTAATATGGGAAAAGTTTTAATAAGGGGGAATAAAAGTGTACTTCGGCTCGATATCACCCAAGTTCCCTAGCCAAGATTAAAACTTTGACCGGGGGATCTCTTACTGAGTGTGAATTCGTCTAGATGTCTCCTACCGGGTTCATCGTAAACCAAGTTTATTTATGTTGTCACGGATAATCGAACTCGCTAGATTGATGATGTTTTAACAAGTATCACTGTTTCAGTACAAAATCCGATACCTCCATAAATTTTTTATTAAATGAACGTGTAAATAATAATTATTTATAATAACAGTAGTGGGCTGAACTGCCTAAAGCTTTTCAGGTAATTTATACGAAACTTTCGTATACAGTATTCGTAGACAGATTATATAAGTTTCAGATGTTATAAATATCTCAATCATCTTATTTAAGCAAATGGATTAAAAATCTAATCCGGATTAGTTGTTAATTCAATAATGATATATACTTTTTATAGTTAACTTAGATTTTTTTTATATACAGCAAGCACTCTCAAAAGGAATATTCCCCAACCATACATGAAATTTATAAAAAACTTTCATGGATCAAAATTCAATATATGATTTTAAATACAATATTATTTTTGATCTTAAACACTTTTGTATTCTCTTTATGATCTTATTACCATTAAATTCCGCGTCCAATTTATAAAATTTTAAAACTCAACGGAAATTAGTTAAAATTCTTCTTAAAATACCAATTTTCGAAAGACAAATTTTAAACGACTACAATAATTCATGTACATAATTCTATCCCTTTTGAAAGATATTCCACTGTCATACGCGTTCGAAGATTGTTTTAATTAATTTGAAAAAGCAAATTTTTATTTTATTTATTTCGAGAGGTTTACTCGGGTTGCCATGCTCAGTTCCCAACAAAGTTTCCATGCACGATTGTTTAAACAAACTTTCGAAATATTGTAAAAAAGTTGGCATTTCGAGTAGCTGGGACCCCGAACATTTTATAGCAGTGAAATAAAACTCCGCTCGAAATAAAATCATAGTACTATAGAGTACCTTAACTTTTTAGCAGCTTTTATTGCTTTGTGGAGTGCTAAATATAAAACAACGTTTTACGCTTGTGGCTGCAACTTGTGGCCAAAGCTAGCAAATTTAATGATAGTTTTAACCACACGAACAACTCACTTGTTTATGTAACGTACAATTTTGTATTGTATAATTTTGTTAGCATTTAAATTCTAATTAAAATTCGTAAATAATTTATTCATTTGGGTATTTTATAAATAATTTTGTTTCTACCGACGAAATTATGCTATAATGAAGAAACTAGTAAATAATGCGCATTTTAGTAGTAGTTTATAAATAAGTCAACGATTTAGTCGTGAGATAAGCGACCATATTTGCGCATGGCCCTCAGAAACACCAGGTTGGAATGAGGAACAACAAGATGTGATGCCGAGTTGCTGCACTAGAAGCAGCGGTTTCGCATTATTATGGACTTTCCGAAGCTGTAGCCGAAAAACGTAAAAATAATTTATTCAGTTTTTTAAAGGAGGTGACAACTAGACTTTCCTACCACTTCGGAATAGTCGGAATTTAATTGGTTAGTACAAGGCCAAGAGATTACGAACTGACTAGGGTGACATTGAAGTCGAATGAAACATCTGAGCAAATAAATAGATAAGTCACCAATAAATAAAAAATTCAGTTAAACTGTTAATTTTATTAACTTAACTTAAACTATCGACACGGATACTTATTATGAAGATTAAAAGTTTCACACACAAGTCTTCATTTTGTCCCCGTGTCACAAAAACTATGGCGATAATGACACATAATAACCCATAATGGAGGCAAATACTTCGTCTTTGTGGTAATGACTATGTATTACTTACTAGTCTTAGTACATTATTTATCGTAGTACCGTGTATACTTATTATATGGGTATGTATTTTAATCAAGTGAATTGCATGTACTTCTTAAAATGAAATCTATTTTTGTATGAATAAAGCAACAAAGGTATAGGGTATAAGGTAATTTTAGAAGACAACGTACACTTAATTTACCACTTGGTGGTGTACAAATTCGTCTTATATAAGTAGGTATATGTTAATATTAATATAATTCGATGTAACTTATTTATCTAATAAATACGTACGTTATTATTATTCTAATCGTCAAGAACAACGTGACAACTAAATTAAAATTATTATATTTATAAATATGAGTCACATTTATTTATGATAAATAATTTATTCTATTTTAGATAAAATAATGAAGAAGTTTTATTTATACGAATTTATTAGCAAATCGGATTACTGTGCACGTACCTACTTATCTGAAATAGAATCCATTAACAATATTGTCAGTTGTGTTAGTAAATGGTAACTTACGTGGCAACAGGCTGTCCCCCTACATTCGCCAAAATATGCGTGAAGTTAGCTTTACCACAGCCAGAAGCGACAAGCGGTTTGCCCTGAAAGGTCAATGCCCCTGTCGCTAGCGCGTTTTCGGCGCCGATGAGCAACCAGCCACAGAGAAGCAGGCTTAACAGGCATCCACTCAGAGCGCCCTGCAAAGGGAATAGGTAATTAAGCTATTAGTGCGCTACATCGGCAATATATTGTACTGTTTGATACGTTTTAAGCCTTTGATTTGTAAATTAGTGCATTATGTACAAAATAATTTATGTTAACAATTTTACTTGTCGTTTTAATACTTTCCCCTATTCATAAAAATACCTTCATATCCAATAATATTAATACCGACATCTAGTTGCGTTTATAAAAAACTTTTATCCCGTTTTGATGATAGTACTGTACTTCAGAAGATAATTCACGTTACGTTTCCTAGATGGCGTTACTAATCACATCCTTGTTTTGTAAACCAAGACTTGCACCTTACGAATTAATACATATAATGTTCACTAGATGGCAGCATCAAATTATAAATATAGCTCTTTCTTCTGACAATTAATATTTACAAAAATTGGATGTATATGCAAAATAGATCCAACCCACAAAAACCGTTTTCTTATTTATACCACAAATGTCTTCTCCACATCAACTTGGGTATATGGCAAAAATATATTCAAGCTGCATAGTACGTTTTTCCTAATGAAATATTTCAATTAAATTTAAAAACAAGTTATAGGCCACTTATTTTAATAGAACAATTTTACTAAAAGGCTTATTTTATCAAGAGTTAGTTTTTATGGTTGGATCTATTTTGCATAACTACGTCCAATTATACATTTTAATTATTCTATAGTTTTATCAACTTACAGAACAATTCGCTCGTGAGAATACTATTCCCAAAGTGAAGAGTCCTAGTAACGTTCCTGCTGTAACACCTGTCACTCCCGAAGCCACATGCTGCAGACGATCTAATTCTTTTGCTGACCACACGACTCCAGCGCAATATAATCCCACTACCACACATAAGAGCTGTAAAAAAAAAGAATAAATTTGATTGAGTTATAAAGGTATAATTTTCTTCAATAAACTCGCACTTATTCACAGTGCGTGATGCTAAAGAATTTCTTGTGTTGCTGAGATTGCCATCTTAGTAAATAAATAAGATTAGACAGGGAAGAAATATTTTTCTGACATATAAATGTCTGCCCTTGCCGGGCTGTGAACCTAGAGCCCTTTTTTGAAATGGACAAAAGCATTAAATCTTTATTAAAGTTAAGAAAATTTTAATATTCTCCCTTATGTTGAAAAATATTTTCAATATTATGATCATGTAGTTGTAATAAAAAAAATATAATAATTCAAGAAATACCTTCATAATTTTACAACACGCTAATTCACTTGTATTTTGCGGCATCCACGGTCTGATGAACTCTTCAAATAATACTCCCGATATAGAATTTATAATACATGCAATACAACTGAAAATTATTGAATATTAAGTATGAAACGATAATAGGTTACAAGAAATTAATAATGAATATGCTAATCACATAAATATCATTAAAACTCACCCAGTAGTTGCACTAAATATTGAGATCAAAAATATGCCACATATCCCTGGAAACATCGTCGACAAATTGTTTAGGAACTGCGGTACTAACTGAAATCAGATATCCACACTAATAATATGAATGCGAACATGTCTTTGTTTATTTGTCCGTCTTTCACGACGCAACTGCGCCGCTATGATATGATATTTGATTTGGAGACAACTGGGAGAATGATGAGAACTATAAGCTACTTTTTACCGCGAAAAAAGATCTCATTTCCATGGAAAAACTCTTTACGATATATATTTCAGCAAAATCAAAGAAAATGTATAATTTGTTGCACGGCAACCAATTGCGGAAAGAAATTAACAACCTTTTTATTGCTGTTCTTTTCTAAGACACGTACGAACCCGTGGGCTACGTCTAGTAGTTTATAATTCACCAAATCAAGGTAAGGCGTAGTACACACCAGACGTGCTAGCAAAGTCGCGTACCGGAAAAATGTAACAATAGGATTACTTAATTTTCGTAGCCATGTGTAAAAACGAGATCCTATTCGTCGTTTCTATCCCCACACAGCTACTCGCACATCTTCAGTGGAAACTCAGGGAAATTTTTGAGATGGGAATTCGGGAATTTCATAATGAATAGCCAAGTTAATAAGGGAATATTAAGGGACTTCATCATATTTTAAAACTCTAGCGAGAATAGGAGAGTTATGTAAGTATCCTCGCGATGTTTTCTTTCACGTCAATTTTAATGTTTTGTAAGTCATAAGATTAGAGTCCTTGTTTGGCATGTGAGTGAGTATTGTTCAACCTATAACGATGAAAAATGTGACAAAATCTTTGTAAGAGAAATGATAACCATTATTATTTTTATTTATACAGTTTGATTCATTTACTTACATTTTTTTTCTTTTTTTATGACTTTCAACTGCGTCTCCTTTCAATTTTTACATCAACACAAAAAAAAAGAAAAAAATCATAATACCTGTTCATGTTTCTTAATTTGTCCAGTCAACAAGGGATCACATCCAGCAAACCAAGCATATAAGGCCAGGCCAAGAAAACAAGATAGCAGTTTCATTAATATGACTCCCACACAGGATATTGCTAGACAAAGCCTCGCTTTGCTAATCGTGGGTACTGCCAGCAGCTTCTGCAGTGTGAGCTGGCTGAGAGCCATCTTCCAGAGCCAATTGGTGCTGAGAGCTAGTGTCACAGCGAAGAACGAGGTATGATGAGCTAGTTCTGGATCCGGGCTGAAAGAATGGCTTTGAAATCTATTCGATTTTTTATAACGTATACTATATTCACTCAGGATATTGACTATATTTGGGAAATGATTGAAAAGGCGCTTCAGTAGATAATTGCTGAAGTGCCTAATGTATTTTAAAAGCAAACGCGTTAAAATTTCCATTTATAGAGATCCGTTTAGAAAAAAAATCCTAGTATACTGATCACGTGATCAACCATTTTAAAAGAAAAACTAAATTGATGATGATGTATGATTAAAAAAGAAAATAGTGCTGAAAAACTCACTCATAAAGAACAAGCCGACCACCGCGACTGTTAATTTCCCACATTTGCTTAAAGCCCATTGGCAGAGTTGCCAATCCACTGGGCAATGCAGTACCAGCTAATGCCAGGAAAGACGTCACTAAGCCAATGCTGACTATTGCTCGTAAACCGCCAATAGCGCTAAAAGTTGCACAAGCAACGCAAATTACCGCCGTTATTCGTCCAGCGAGTGGGTTTGTAACTGAAATTAGTGTTTTCTAATAATAATCATTAGATTCATGTACAGAATAAGAAATATTCTTTGAGAAACAAATAATCGAGAAGACGAAACGTTTGATGGGAAGTTGTTTTTGTCATTCAGGGACCAGCAAAATCTTAGAGATGCGTGCAAATTGTCCACCAACAAAGAAAAGGTGAGAATAGACTAACTCTCAAGCAAGACACTGTTGCCTAACCAGACAGACATTCCGAAATGATAATAACTTGTTACTGACATATGATTGTAAATTCTAATTCAAAGTTCTACAATAGTGCCTGTTTCTGTTATCTCCTATAGCACTGTTGTAGTCTAAAGATATGTGATCAAAGTCAGTATTCTAACCTGCCAAAATACAGCCAAATTGTGTAATATTGAAAATAAAAAAAATAGTGAAAAACAAATTAATTTATTCTAACACCAGATGATAACATTCTCATTGATACACGTCATGAATTCACGTTGAAATTGTCTACATTCTTAGTAAATACGAAGTGTACACAAACAGATTATTATGTCACAGAACAAAGACATGGGTGTACGTTATATCAGCATTCAAACAAACTCGTAAACGCGTTAAAATATGGTATATAGATTAACAGCTTTATGAAATGGCAATGACTTTAGTCCAATGATATTTTAGAAGAACCAAATAGGTACCCTATCAAGATAATGAGCTGAGCAAGGTGAGAAAATCTCTATTCGGTTGCTTTCGTTGGGCCTCTTAAGAATCTTTAATGTTATCTGCATGATTTTGGATTACCATGAAGAAAGAGAGAGAGAGAGAGAGAGAGTGAAGATTTCTAGGAGAATTTATGTGAGAAAGTGGTACAGCAGCCACTGACACTTAATGAAAGTGTTCGATATATTTCCCATTTATCTGCATCACTTAATTGATACGGGGTAGAGGTATCTCTCCCTAAGATGTATATTATCTGAGCAGCCTCTTTCCACTGCTTAAGTGGGGATCGATGGTGAAAAATGTAATGTAAAACTGGTATATAACTGTTTAGGATAACATTTCCAAATAATCTATTATAGGCATAAACAACTTACCTAATCTAAACGCCAAAAGCGGTACATAAGGAACGATCGGTAGCAACATCAGTTTACTAACGACAAACAATACGGCCGCAATGGTCCTGGTGTGCGTTGAAAATCGAATTTCCAGATACTCAAAGATCGATGACAGTTGAAGTTTGTGAAAAACTGAAACGGTAAATCTCAAAGCTTATTATTATTCTCTTGTTTTTTGTCAATTCTGTAGCGGTCCAATTATTCTCAACTCCATTGCTTTTCTTATTTATATATACATTTGAATTCCCTGCATCGTGGATGCAATGGTTAACAGCCAATGACAAGACATACATCCAGACCGAGAACAGAAATTTAAACTCATTAACGCATCCCTGCTTTTGGCTTGGCTTGTCAGTAATACCAGCAGGCTGAAGGGCCGGTCAATACGGCGGCTTGATTTGGTTTTCGGCAGGAAGTTACAGGCTACGTCACTTTCGTTGTACTCGGCCATCATCAGCCAATCAGCCAAATTTCTGTCTCCCTGAAAATCAAACTCATGGCCCTTTGAATCGCCATTCAGGGATTCTTAACAACGTCAGGTATGGTAACGAATGCGCTACACGGGTTGTACATATGTTATTATTCCTTCAGCAAGCTCCTTGAATGCATACAAATCTTCTTAACAAATATGATGATTCTTAACCTTGTAGTCAAGTTAATGTACCTAAATACTTGAGTTTAATTCATTTGACAAGTAACTAATTTGAGCAAGCAAGTATTCTAAATTTGGATCATTCTCATTTCATTCAAAATCTAGATATTGAATAAAAATAGTTGCTTAAGTAATTACTTCAACTTGAGTATTGATATAAACGGAAGCTATCGTTTTAATAAACTACTTCAGTAGTGTGTTCGTTATATTATGTCCTCTCACGTATTCAAATAACAATAATATTACCATACAAAACCATTGTCAAGACCATTCCAAATGAATGTTTAATTCGCCTGGAGATTTCGTTACGGCTAATAATGTGACTGGTTCTACTTTATAGTATAAAGCGTGTAATTTATAAATCGGAGAAAGAAATTGTGATTTAACGTTCTTCAGAGATTTAAGAGAGTCATCGTCATTACAACCCGTAACTGTCCCACTGCTGGGCTTGGCTCTCCTCTCACAATGTGAGGGGATCAGACCATGCCCGTTGGCCAAGTGTGGGTTGGCAGAATTCTCACACTTTTTGAGTACGTTGCGAAAATTCTCAGATGTGCAGGTTTCCGCACAATGTTGTTCTTTGCCGAGAGTTAAATTGTAATACGTACATAATTTTAGAAAATATAAATGCGTGCAGGATTCTATCTATCACTGCTTTGCTAAGGCAGATTGTTAAAATATCATCTCTATAGAGAAATGGTAGAAATGGCTGCTAAACCAGTGTGTCGATTAAAAATACATTTACGTCAAACTTTAAAAAATCAACGATTGAAAAGAGTCAATTAACAAGATAAAAGTAATGAACAACAGTTAAAGTAATTCATCATACAGCTAGCCTAATAGTTAGTTGAAGCTTAAATTATAATATACTAATGTTTACTTACGTATCTGAATTATTTATTTAACATACCCGGTAAATAAATGACAGCGGTTAGAAATGTGACAATGATAAGCGAGAGAGCTGACGCCCAGTACTGTGTTCCTCGTAAGTAAATTTCAACTGGAACTCCGAGTAAAGTTATACTTGTTAGGTGACTAAAAGGAGACAAAGAATCAAATTAAATATACACTTACGTAAGTCTATAATTACTTGAAGCGATTCAAATTTAGAACGTATACTTTTTAATTTCTATCATTAAAAAAAAAACAAAACGTTTCTAAGCTTTGTTCAAATTTTTTGTAATTGGAATTGCAATATGCGTAACGATGTAATCTTAAATATTTTTGGATATATTATGCTTTACAATACTATATTTTAATAATTATATTTACGTAGTAAAATGAAATAGTACATACAATAAAAAAGCACTTACCTTGCAATCAAAGCCAACGAAATGGTCAACACTGACATGTTTTTGCCGCCAAAAAGAAATCCAGCTACTGTATTGTATTTTCTATTGACAACATTAAAATACAATATTATACCAACAATCACACCCAATGTTATACCGAATAAACAATATTCAGCCACGTTAAAGTATATAGGAGAGAGAGGGGTGGTAACATTTCTCATTTTCAAAAAAAAAATTGAAAATTAATACAAATAATGCGAATGATACACTAGTGCGTTCCTTTCAGCGAGTTTCTGCTAACAACTTGTTATTATCAGTGTTTCCATTCCGACAACTGTGGAGTGCAAATAGATTTGATTTCGCCGCAATCTTTTCGCAAATATGCGTATAACGCAAGTTGCGTTGTTGATTCATTTGCAAAAAG
>DWPA01006267.1:0-11130 GCA_018251375.1 Calpodes ethlius
TAGCTTGCCTGCGTCGGTGTTCCCTCCTGAGTATAATGTGGGAGTCTTCAAAAGGAGAGTGAATAGGCTCTTTATAAATTAGTACAACATCATAGACTACATCGCCACTTACTATCAGATGGGATAGTAGTCAAGTACTGACTTATGGTACGTAAAAAGAAAAGACTTACATTTACTAGCGGATAAATAGTTATTTTAATTCAATTAAAATTTGTTCTGCTTTCCGGCATTACATTAATTAGGAACCATCATTTCCTTAATCACTAATTTATTACATGGATATTAATTTACTGCAATGGTCACAGGAAAATATTCAAGACTCAATTTGCTCTCTTGACAGAATTCTCTATGCTAAAAATTGTTTCCTACCCCGCAGGATCCGATCCACAGACCAACATAAAAGAAAGAAATCTTCATGAATATTTGTAACTTATACAGTATAAATACAAAAAGTATAATTAAAATCTAATCTTATCTGAGCTTTTCACAAAAGATAAATAATTGAAAATATGTGTATCGGATTTTGATTCGAGGCTAATTTTTATTTTAATATTTACTGACCAGGTTGGGCCAGAAATTGACTGTAAATATACGTTATATTTTCGTATGTTTAAAAATGAATTAGCAGCCTATTACTGGATCTGACCTAAGCAGCTCCAGTATTGAAGAGGAGATCGAGGGGTCAGTAGTCAATCTGAAAGAAGTTTAACCCCAAAAACACAACGACACACGTAACCTACTTCGCTGCCCCAGCATTTAATAACATTTATATCAACGCTTGCAATTTCATATTTATTCCTTCCTTTTGCCTTTTATGTATTACATTAGAGTGTTCCAATGGTTAGATGACGAAAAATAGATAGTTTAATGTCCGCATAGAAGGAAATTTAACTAACATTTCAGTAAAATCACTTCTATTGCATTATCATAAAATTTACTTTATACAGTATTTTGATTATTATTGTATCTCCTCTACACAAAAGGTATAGCAATTTTTGTAAAAACGAAACTAAATTGCGGTTTTCTCGAAGCTTCAAAATTGTTAGTTAGTTAGTTAGTTTTTCTTTTATGGGGACGATATTACCTATTGAAACGTTCTCCTTTCCTATCTTATCCATTCTGCACATCATTTAATCCCCGATGAACTCCGATTACTGGGTTTACCAATAGCGCACATCTGCGTTAATGTCAATGTAACTGCTCAAATGCGCCTTAACTGACGCGTGAAATTAATCTTGGCTACATTAATGAAGTTGTATTCAAAAAATAATTTCTCGCTAACTATAGTGTTGATATTGGCTGTGTTATCATTATTAGCGCACAACAACTGGTAACAAGAACTGCTAAAGATCATCACATGATTAAATGTATCATTTACTATTCTATAAAGTACATACAGACAAACATTCATTTTTATATAATAGATAAGTAACGAATTTACGTCGGTTACACAGTGGGTGTTATATATGTCCATAATCCATGATACTACAGACTGAGTGGAAGAATCATTATAAAAAAACCAGCAAAAGATATAAGGCCCTCTGTCCCCCATAATTATGTCCGAATTATGTTTCTATCAAAACCAGCTAAATGTTTAACGTTTATTCATTGTTAATCGATTCTAGATCTTATTCTGTAGTCACTACGAGATATATTTATAAACAGGAATATAATAAGCACTTATCACGCTACCAACAGACAGACAAAAAAGTTGTACCTAAAATTTTGTTGTGGTCATTTTGCGAGCATGTTGGCGCCTAAAAAAGATATGCCAAGCGGCCAGTACGGAGCGAGGCGGGAGAGAAGATATATAAATTTTAGCATGTTTGAAAGTAGTGAGATAAGGATCAACGCACAAACCTACCCTTACAAAGTAGCGATAAACTTACAAAACGGTCGCGATACAGTGGCTATACCGTCGCTCAAAAAATACCTGCTGTTACCTGCGTATTTGCGATGAATGCATCGCAACGGTAACCCTCACGAATCATCCTACTGTATCGATACATAAAATAACCTCGGGTGAGCTCTTTAGATGTTATTTTTTGCGAGTTAATTGATATTAATCCGACAGCTTAGCGCCAGTTGTAAAAATTGAGTGAAAATCCTTCCAGGTAAAAGATAAACCCTTAAAGTTAAGTCAATAATGCTATTCCATACACCGCAACACAAAGTCAAGAAAAAAATTATGATTAATTATAATTATCGTCGTCAAAACCCATAAATGTTCCGCTGCTGAATTACAATTTTATATTAGGTATACTTCATACATAATTCACTAATTATATCGTAGGATAATCAATAAATTAGAATAATTGTAGAACGCTTGCAAATGACTGGATAATTTTAGTGTAAAGCAAATTTCCTATAAAATATTACCTACTAGCTATTATAAGATATATATGGTTGTGTGTGTATGTGTGCGTGTGTGAGTGTGTATTTGAAATTGGTCCGCACACAGATAAATACAGTTCTGCTTATCAACAGCTGTAGCGGCCACCTAATCAAACGGTCAGTGCAGTTTCAAGAAGTACTTTTTTTAATAAGCCATGTCAATGCCCCCGGAGCAACGACCGCCGCCAATCAGTTCGCGAATTGTCACCATGGAGTTCTGACCGTAGTGTCGCACCGCACCATAAAACTGAAAGTGTCTCATAAACATTCATAGACAACGTGCTAATAACCTGACTCGTGTTCGTATCGTGCTAATATAAAAGCCGTAAAATAAAAATTGAAAGTTGTTATACTATTATATACCACGAATAGATCTTGATCCGATTTCATGTTTGATCGTTGACTGTTCTAGCAACTAGCTCGCGTATTGATTAATGGAGTTGCAAGTAATGCCACACCCAAACAAGTGTCTATCGAGCACATTGGAAATTAATCTGCGGATTTAAATTTTTTTATTCTACTTTGGTCAGAATACTTATGTTAATCTAAGAATAAAATAATTATCTTTCAAAGTTGTGATTTAATTTTGTAACCTTTCCCTTATCCCCTTCCTTATTCCACAAGACTCCACTTTCTTGTCGCTTATTCTTCGTGAAATCGAAGCCTGTAACTACATTTCCAATGTCAAAAGTAGGCTTGTTGTAAAGATATAATAAATGAATTAGGCAAAGAACATTGAAACATTACGTCTCAAATAACTAGTACGTACTAAGGATTCATAAATAAAGTTGTTTTTTCTTCAAAACAACATTCAAGGTTTTCCTTAAACATCAATGACTAAGCCGTATATATAGAGGTTAATGTTTAGACTAAGTTTAATTTAATAATATATTCAAACAAGTTTTAAACGATTCCCCGCCGGATGCAGCTTCGTCTCAAAATAAAAAAGAAATAAACTCGAGAACATAATGAGTACCAAATGTTTGGACACATTGACCAACATGAAACAAAACGACATTAACATAACTGTATATATTTTTTGTGCATTCGCAACGCCCTTCACAAAACCAAATCAAAGATTGACATTGGACATCGTTTAGTAAGCGCTGACAACTGACCTGAACTTGTAAATTAACTTTAAATATAAAAAAGTTAAATAAATAAATAATGATGCACCTCGTAGTCCCACGTTAGGACACTCTGTGTCGCGCGTGTCATAGACAATACATATAAACAAGAGCACACACACACAGACCGAAAACAGAAATATTAACTCATCATTCAAATTTCTACTCCGTTGAGAATCGAACCCAGAGCCCTTTGAATGACGGTGCGCTATGTTAACCGTCGCTGTTCAATAGTTATGAATTAAAAATGTTACCTATATTGGGTACTATTTTATAAAAGAAAGCTTACAATAATATTTGCATTACGTTCGAAATTAAATTAAATTAAAACTTCTCTCCCAGAAATCCTTATTACTCAGACCACTACATATGACAATATATGTCCAAGAAGTCTGGTCTTTAAAATAATCACCTCGTTTGTAATATGTCAATGTTCATAAGAACGCTATTATCATAAAGTTTGAATTCATAATAAGTCGTTTGTAAGGGAACTTCGCACATTCAGTGATCGGACAATTATAAAGTTGTATGTTGCCATAAAATAACTACACATTTTAAAATGCCACATAATGTTATGGACATCACTATTTTTATGCAGCCAGGAGCTACGGCAAAATCAAGTTAAGCTTTCGGCGCGTTTTATGACGGTGTAAATGACCAATAAACAGCACATCTTGGTATTTTGACTGGGTCATTAACAATAAGGGACCGGATGTGGCCAACGGATGTACCGACTACGTAAAAGTACCCTTTCAAATGAGCTGTGACGTCAAAGGGCTCATTACCACCCAAGAGCCAGTTAAAAGCCAGTTTAAAGTTTCCGTTTTACCCATTAACGCGTCTATACATATAAATAAAACGCTAACACACTCATAGCCCCGCAGTAGGATTCCCCATGTCGCAGGTGTCATTTAAAACTCAAATAACACGTCACTAACACCCATGACCCGAGAACAAATATTTATCCGTCACATAACTATCTGCCCCGGCCGGGAATCGAACCCAAGTCTACTCGCTTTGCAGGCAAGATCAATACCAACTAGGCTACGGTACCAATATCTATATATATGGTGTTGCGAATCAATGTTGATGATCGATTCCCTTCAGCTATTTTATGTCCGAAAGTTATTTAGTAAAAGGCTCTTGTTCTGTGGGACGAGGTGACGGAAAAGTGTCGAACATCCTGTTAGAATCCAAATTCAAATTTGGATGACAACTGAATTATTTTTAAGCCACAGAGCAGTTCAATACCAGGGTCAGAATACAAATAACCTATATTATGAAAAAAAAAAAGAAATGTTGTAGATAAAAAGCAGTTAGTTAATACTAGTACACCTGGCACTGTTATTATGGTATTTTTTAGTTTGCTTCCAAACATTCCAAACTCCTTTGATTATGTACATGCATAAGCATTTATAATCTAAGATAACGATCGTCTACAATAAATAAGGAATGATTAGCCATTCTCTAAGCTAACTAACGCTGATTCTCCGTGTCATCGAACAATGGTATATAAAAATGTTAATATCACAATACAACCCACGAAACATGTTGCGAAATGATTCCGACACGCAAAAACAACTTCTATTTTTGAAGTAATAGAATTTAAATTCGTTCACAATAGCTATTTATAGGTACTAATTTAGGAAATCTCTTGACTAATATTAGGTTTCGAAACGTAAAGTTTATATTAAGAGGGATAAGGTAAAAGATTATGAAGTACGTTTTGCAAAGTTGCAACACTTTACTTGGAGAACAATATCTGCAGTTTAGATTGTTACTTATTGGATGATTTACCTGCGGTATTTGTAACAGTATTGTATGTCGGAAGCTGTGCTTTTCATCTCAGTTTTTAATAAATAAATAATCATCTAAGATTATCTAAAAACTTCCTACACCGCTAAACCTATAAACATTAAATTTTGTTTGGAAGTTTCTTTAAACAGAATCTCAAAGAACTTGTTTTGAGAAAACGCGGTATTTCCTAAAACAATAAATATACAGGTGTAACAATAGAAACTTTATAAAAAATGTTAAGTAGCGCGTCAAGGTCTCCTACAGTCATATTAAACGAGATAATAAACATCACGTGCGTAAACATAAACAGAAAGGGCGGGTTTGTTTTAAACTACTCATAGAGGTCAGATAATCTTAGCTTCGTTTAGGATCAAGTGGTTACAAGTTAGAGATACAGCTTCCCGCTTCAACGAACTGAGAGTAACAGGGAGCGCGCCGTTCCCACGATCCATCTAGGATACACCCACAACATTTAGCTGATTGTTTTAGACAGGGTCCATGCGAAATATGGACCAGGTCCGTGGTCAGTCTTTTTTCGAATTGACTGTTACCAATTGGATTTCACAGCTTAATGCTGATGATGAAGGCGAGCTTGGAGACTAAGCCAAGACAACTATTTTTGTAAAGAAGAAAGACTACCTCATCTTCTTCGATAAGTATGGGTTGCGAAAATCCTGAGGACACCCACTCTGGGCTTCGAACCTCGGCTTAGGACGTCGCTCGTTGGAGGACATTAAGGTGAGGTTAAATAGGTTCAAAACCACACCTTCTACACCTGGCAACAGGGAAATTAAAGCAAACAAAACTTGCTTTAAGTACTTCATATCAACATAATATTAAATATGTACTATAGACTGCTGTTACACAATCTGTGATCAAAATTTGATGACAGTGATCCGAACTAATAGAGTGCAAAGTAGTTTGATGGATTTGATCACAAATGACCTAGATTCTAAACTATTTCTTTGAATGAAAGGTGACAATTCTAGTGTGTATATATAAATATACGGAGATGTGAATGATGCAAGCTCATCGATATATTTTCCCCACTTTAAAGTAGTTTTTCTAAGCGTTAGATGAATTTCGAGTTATAACAAGAGATACTACAGCTTCAGTTTTATATAAATTCATGGCAAAACATTATAACGCATCGGTTACGATACACGAACCGAGAACATTAATATTGAACAGGTAAAGCTGCCATTTTGAAAACCCCGTAACCTAGTCTGCAGTGACGATCCTTGCGAAATAAGAGCTCCCGGGTTCGATTCCCGGCCGAGGCAGAAATTTATGTGACAGATAAAATATTTCTTCTGAGGTCATGGGTATAAGTGATGTGTAATTTATGTTTTTCTCTGCCACACCTCTCTGAACTTTAATGCCAACGGCAACGCCTTAATTCACTTAATTAATGCGATAAAATTAACGTGTTAACGTACTTGGCCATATTAATGGAATTCTGGACAAATTTTACTACGCGTTCATTTGTGTGTCGCTAACGGATCAAATAGCGCTTTAAACTATTGACCACGTGTACTAGGTATTATTTTTAAGGCGTTGATAAACGCGTTAGGAAGCAGTTGTGGCAGAGAAAGACAAAGAGTCAATCAGAACGCAAACAGAACACTATCGTCATCGTAGTGTCTTGGTTGTGATCCAGATTCCAAGCCAAATAGTTACCATAGCAATTCTACGATCATCAAAAGATTTTGTTCTTTAAATCACTTCTTGTTATGCTTAGTCAACTCTCACTTGCACTTGTTGAGAAATAAGCGATTCTATTATTATATAACGTTATTCTCCCTATTAAGGCCAATCGGTGACAAGTGCCCAATGTACGGCCCAGATGCAGTTCAGCTGCGCCACTTTCGTATTGGTGTCAATGAAGGACGTTTGTTTATATTGCCCTGATTGAACCGGCTCGCCAAATTTATGGATGGACCTCGATGGGTCAAAGGTTTAAGTGTTCACACGCAGGGTTGGCATCGAGGGACTAATCTTATCTTATCTTGGGTACTCCCTAATTGAATACTCTAATGATCTAAAACTACATTGTTCTCTTCAGGTAAGGAAATATAATTGTTCACATACATATTTATTATTTATTATTAGGAGGTTTTATTTTTAAAAACTTTTACTTAACTTGTTGTTTGTTTGAGTCAAGTATTGCAAGGTGAATCCATAATCAATCATATTATAAATGCGAAGTGTGTTTGTTTGATTATTTGTCCTTCTTTCACAGCGCAATGGAGCTCCGCGATAAAATTTTTGGTTTGGAGATAGTTGGGAAGACGACGAGTTCTAAAGCCTACTTATTACTCCGAATAAACATCTAATTTCTGTGGAAAGATCCATTACGATGTATATTTTAACCAAATTCAAGTAAGTGTCTAACAACAAAGCGTTGCCCAGCAACCAGTGATTGAAAGGAATTGACAACCTTTTGATTACTCTTCTATTCTCACATACGTGCGTAGGCAACATCCAGTATGAGATGGAGGTACCGCCGACCGCGATCGCGGTTATTTGTCGAACACTCGTCTGAGGTTTCAGAGATCGGCTAATTCAATTTCACCAAAGCCATTATCATTGTAAATTATTGCAGGTATTGCCGTAAAATAATGTTTTCCGTTTCATTGTTCCGGTTCGTGCGGTTTTCGGATCGCGTCCAAATTAAAACCGATGTTGTTAATACGACGGAATTATGAATTAGCTTAATTGGTATATTGAAAGCGCGACCGGTTATAACCGGTGAATACCTGTTTTAAGTATAAATGCCTCGAATTTATTGCTTTTTATTTTATGTGTTGTTTAATTTTTTTTTTAAATGCACGTATATAAATATGATTTTTTATAAAGGTTTGGCTTTATTCGACAATTTTATCGGCGTGATAAATGTGAGTGATAAATTTAGGTACTTAAAGACATGCTAAATAATTTCTTGCACTAAGGGTATCAGAGCTAATTCAATGACAAACGGACGGACACGACGAAGTTATATCCGCTTTAATCACGGATATCTAAAACGAGAAATTTTCAAAGAAAACTCATGGAGGATACTTTCATATTTTACTGAGTCAAGGGTGAATCCAGTTTAGTCGTGAAATATACGCGAAGGGAGACTCGAAGGATGGATGATGGTGGGCGACCCATCTGTTGTAAAGATGGATCAGCTGAGCTGCTGCAAATTCTACTAGAAGGCATACAATTCCATAACAAGTAACTCAATCTCTTGATTCATTAAAATATAATACAATACAGACATTTCTTACTTAACTTTACGTTACAATTAGGTATAATTATTACTATCATATTAGTATATATGTATCTACAGTTAGATGAAACATCGGTTCAATCGATAAATGGACGGCACTACGGTGGAAGGAGATGATCCCATCACTAGCCGGAGTTTCACAAGCACTTTTTAACGCGCATTCTTTGTTAAATGTTATCTGTCGGAAATAAAAGTGTTTTATAAAATGTATTATTTGTTATTATTACTACGTATTGTGATCCAATTTTCATTGTTAAAAGTTGGACGCGGTTCAAAATTACGTATACGTCACCATTAAAAATAACTGTCTAGTCGAAAATTTACAAAATGTGTTAAATCTCATAAATAAATTACAGTTAGCTATGTTCTATATGACCTCGGAGCTGTAATTCCATGTGTCTATTGCGGATAATTTTAATAACATTTTTGAGAGATATCTAATTGTGCGCGACGTAATTTTCATCAAATTTATTGTATATTCTCTACGTCAATACATTTTTTTCGTTCATTACTCTATACCAGTGGTGAGCTTAGTATTGAACTACTCTATGGCTTTAGAACAAAGTTGTCATTTCAACGACTAAATTACTACGGCTCGATCTATCAACACATCTCAAAGAAACCAAGAGTCTTTTAATTAATTATATTGCTTCGGGAATATAAAAGCGGGCTAGATTCGACCAGGACATTAATTTGCAAGACTGATCTTTAATAATAATAAAAAAAATCATAAGCATATATTTTATAAATGACATACAATTAAGCGTAAATAGTGACACAGTAATTAAACAATATTTGAACAAACTATAATAAGGTCGGAACTTTTTTTCAATCGAGCGCAAACGTATTATAGCAACATCAAAAAATCCTTGGGATTTTTTGTGGCCTTAATAAAGCTTAATTAAGTTTGTCAGTTAAATTATTTTTTATACAACCTTCAGAAGTAATAAAGGTGATTCTTATTCAATGGAATCATCCAAGTAACTACCAACAGGTACATTAAAAAGCTTTTAAAGCGCCGGATGCACAGATATTGGCCACAAAAAATAACAATACCATTTGAAATGAATCAACAACACTATGTTTAAAGCGAGCCGCGCGCACACAGACACCTATAAAATAGGTATTATGCATCATAATCATGGTTTCAAATCCGATAATCCTATTGTTGGAGTCTAAGCTCCTGTTACAATGAAAGGCGTTACAGTTTCAATTCGTGTATTCTCGCAATGATTTGGTCTACGATATCAAATGTAAATTTATAAATATTAATATTAGATGTACTAGCGAGGGAGGATAGCATAGTATTTGTTCCACTTTGTCCCCTTATACTACCAATATAAAAACTTGGTTTACAAATGATGTCAATATAGACGTAGTAATTATTTTCAAATATTTTTACTAACTATTAATAAAAAAATATAGATTGATTTCTAGTTCATAAGAAAATATATATTCAGGATCATAAATTATTACTTGAATTGTCTTGTACGTACTTATATATAGATACTGCAGCTATTTCCCCCCCACGGAGTCGGCACGTGGGGATTCATAACACGAATTTACAATCTATAAACATTCCAACGCAAATGCAAAAATCACAAACACTAAAAAAAAACAAAACGAATATTAAATAAACAATCGTTAAAAGATTGTTTTGTTGACGTTACGGAACCCCAAAAACCCGACCGAAACCACAACAGCGGTCATAGTTGACGAGATCGATCGATCAGCCATTGTCGTGGTAATTACGAGTACTATGGGAATTTATCCGGTCGATGACTGTCAATGGCGGGTACGGATTGGGACGGCTCCATTTACGTGCCATGGGATTGGCATTCGAAATTGGACATTCCGATGGGATGGGGTTTTGATGAACCTGCGTTTTATGACAATCACGATGAAAAGTATTTGTAATTGCATTTTATTTAATACAATAAATGTATAGTTTAGAAAATGAATGTTCGTTTGTATGTTCGTTATAGAATCGAAAACAATGCATTTGATCATGTGATGATCTTTAGTAAAGTTGTTGTACAGGAGTCCACAAAAGTTTCTGAGATGGTACAACAAATTTTCGACTGATGACGCCACTTTCATTCCAATTTATTTTAGTTGTTGCTGTAGCAACGCGCACAGGATACAGTAGTGTATAAAAATTAGTAAAAGTGTAATCAGCGTTGAGGAGTTGTCAGTCCTGAGCCAGTCCTGAGAATTGTATCAGATCATGATTATCATAAATATGGGTTACCATTAGAATTAAAGCAACGTGTAGAATTTCAGCTTCGTAGAGTAAGAAGAAGTAATCTGAATTTAGCTTTCAAGATTTGACCTATACAAACATCATTATTTCATCATCATCATTACAACCCATAATTGTCCCACTACTGAGCTCGGGTCTCCTCTCACTAGGTAAGGGGTATAGGCCATAGTCTACTACGATGCCCAGTGCGGATTGGTAGACTTCACACATCTCCGAGAACATTGTGGTGTACTCTCAGGTGTGCAGGTTTCCTCACGATGTTTTCCTTCACCGAA
>DWPA01006268.1:0-11130 GCA_018251375.1 Calpodes ethlius
AAATCCAAAAAAAAAAAATTAATCAATTGTTTCTATAAACTTATTAAGAGCATAAACAAGATCAGGAATCTTTAAGAATGAATAATAATTGAAAATATTTTGAAACTGCACTATTTTCAATACAATGGATTTGAGAATAAAATGTGCAGTTATTGTTTATCTATTTTAGGTTGCTCAGGATTTTGAATGTTTGGTTGGGCACCCTCTGAAGCATTCTCCAGTATCCAGGGGTGCTGTAACACATGTGTTAGGGGCAATCTTTGTTCTGCATTTATCACTAGCAATTTACCCATTAAATCTTTAGCTTTATCAGATACATACTCTGGATATTTGATTATCACATACCTTATTTTTCTGTATGTTTGGTGCGAGTCTTTTGCATCAAATGGTGGCAGTCCTACAAGTAACTCATAACACAATACCCCGAGACTCCATATATCTACAGCATAGCTGTGTGGTTTGCCTTCAATCATTTCAGGTGACAAATAATCTAATGTACCACAAAGTGTCATTCGTCTTGAAGAAGGAGAATGCACAGACCATCCGAAATCGGCAATTTTTAGCTCCCAGTTGTGACCGACAAGTAAATTTTCAGGTTTTATATCTCTATGAATGACTTTTTTGGAGTGGCAATATATTAGCGCCTTTGTGAGGTCTCGAACGTATATGGCAGCCGTTTTTTCATCGAAGCGCCCGCGCTCCTTCAATAGCTTGTAAAGTGCACCGTGTTTCGCATATTCCAAAATTAAATATATTCTCTTTTCGTCGTGGAAGTAACCGTACATTCGTAAGATGTTTGGGTGACGGAGCCTGCACTGAATTTCAACTTCACGACGCACTTGATGCTCGATTTCTGAATCGAGGATCTGACTTTTAAAAAGAACTTTGAGAGCTACGACATAGTGAGACTCCTTCTCCCGTGCTAAATACACGTTACCGAACTTACCTTTTCCCAAAGGACGTCCCAGGTCAAAATCCGATAAAGTCCACTGCTTCTTTTTGTCTTCTTTCTGTCTTATTTCAGGCTTTTGTAAATTCTCAGTCGGTTTGTTGACATTGTGGAGCGGACGGCTGACTGGCAAGGCCGGAACTTTAAAACCATCGGGTGGCATTTTTATGTTTGTTGAACATCCACAAGCAGACGGGCCAGCAGTTGGTGGACGATTTTCCTTACAATCACATCTGTTTGGGTTCATTATCACAAAATTTTGATGTATTCACTGTTAATAATTCGTACGATTTCATTAAAACACAAGATGGACAAAGTGCTTATTTCTTTTGCAAATTTCAAAGTTTCAAATAATACCGTAACGTATTTCTACTTTCCACTGACAAGAAGTCAGTCACAGACTTGCTGTAGAGTTCAGTCACTAGTGACACAGAGTAACTAAATACAATGTTTTATTTAGAAATTTTCACCCAATCATGAGGTTGTTTAATCGTGAATTCCTTGCTCATGCAAGAGTTAGCTTTAAACATATATAAATGGCACGCACTGTGCTTTGACGGTACATTGACGTCTTTTAACTTTGTAAATAATTCAACAAAATTAATTAATACCTCAAAAATGTCGAAGTTCACTGAAAAGCAAATTTTGAAACAAATATACCTAGTAAATAGCAATTTCAATACGACCATTGACCTTTAGATAAATAACTGCATAATACGCGTATTAGAATAATAAAAGAAATGTATGAGCAGATAATGGAAAACAAATATAGGATTTTCCTTGAATTATAGCGAAAAATCACTTTTACAACATTTTAAAGCAAAACTTAATATGATATTGCCTACATTTTAACTGGACCATTAAAACGATTATAATACCCTAGTTAATTTATTTAATTTAAGGTAAGACAGCTATATATACGAACTTTGCATTCCGATGTAGGTATCAGTATAATGTTATGTGCTCTGTGAATTATGATGTCAATTGTGACAGCCACCAGCTGTTCACATCGGCTGACAGTCTTAGATTTAAAGGTTATGTTAATAACAAAGAATTTTAAACAAATAATTGAATAAAAATAGCTAATTTAATTTGCAATATTTAGTTGTAGTTTAAAAATTATATATAATTGATATTCTCCGTTTCATAATTTTACTTTGGCACATCGTCGTTTATATAATAACAAAACAGGTTGTCGTCAACTTTTTCGTGTGGTTACATTTTACAGTTTCGCTAGTTATTCGTAATTCATTTGAATATGTTTGCGTATTCCTGTAGTAGACAATAATTGGACCTAAGTAGCTTGCGAGTACGCAACGTAGATATTGATAACCCGTTTCGACAGTACCATGTCTGATGACGCAGAACAGCAGGCTGAAGAAGTCGAAGTGTTAGACTCTATTTACGAAGGAGATGAGAATTTCAAGAAGTGTAATTCCACTACTTATCAATACAAGGTTTGTTTCATCGAGCTTCACTAACGTCACATAACTCATTTAGTAATTTTTAACAACTTCATTTTAGGGCTTAATATGGGTACTATTTATTTATTTGAAGATATCTTCGGATTGTAAAGTGGCACATATTCAATAAGTCCGACTATCTGGCATCTAAAAGTCTAAAAACTTATGTTTCACCAATCATCAATCAATTAATCAGACACTGTTAAAGTATTCAGACAATTGTGTAGTCTAGGTGTATGTGACTTTACCAGACAATTTAGGGTTCCCTGTTTAATTCTTTAGTAGTCAAATATTTATATGACAGATAAACATTTCGCTTCTTAATGAGATAAACATGATATCTCATTAAAAACTATTTTTATTTTTAAATAATTCAACTTATTTTATATTGACTGACTTTTTATTTGTTTATTTTCAGAAAGCATGTTTATTAGCAGATGAGACTATCTCGTTGTTTTCACACAATAAATATTAATATTTTAGAGAACTTATCAACACTTTAATGGTTGAAAATGCTCTACTATAAAGTTGTGTTTTAAAAAGTGACACATTGTTATTGTAAAGAGGTGATTTGTTATTCTGTGCTAGGGGAGTTACTTGTTAATCAGTATATTAGTGCTGTAATTGAAGTGAAAAACTGTCTGTTTATTAACATTTTATAATAGTCTGTATTTCTAATTTGTTTCAGTACACGGAAGGTGAC
This sequence comes from Calpodes ethlius, assembly GCA_018251375.1. Lineage (NCBI taxonomy): Eukaryota > Metazoa > Arthropoda > Insecta > Lepidoptera > Hesperiidae > Calpodes > Calpodes ethlius. Next base: position 3,116 of record DWPA01006268.1, read on the forward strand.
AAGTCCTTTATACTAGAGATCTCATGGGGGCCCACATATCCTTCAGAAAAACCTAATTTTAATTTAGAAATATTTTATAATCAACATTTGTGAGTATCTAACTATTTAGGAAATTAAATATCAAGTCAATAAATTAATAATTTATTTGAATTGTGTCATGTAATAAAACACCAGGTGCTGAGTTTTCTTGGCTGGAAGTACTTATTGTTAATAATAATAATGATGGCAATGGATTTGTTATTACCATAAATAAAATATGTTAAAGTACATGCATATAGATAATCAGTCACCCCTGTGAATGTTAGCTACATTCTAATGCAGGAATAGATCCTAAATTTAGTGTACAGCTAATATATTTAATTATAATGAATTTAAAATTTCTATATAACCTTTTCCTATAGCAGGAATAGATCCTAAAAGTAGTGTGAAGCTAATATAATTATTTATAATAGATTTCAAATTTTTAATTAAACTTTTCCTATTGCAGGACTAGATACTTAAAATTATAACGAATTTCAAATATCTAAATAACTGTTTCAGATTGCCAAAAGTCAAAGAAAAAATCCTGTCAGTAGTGAATGAGGAAGCGGAGCAGTGGATTGGTTGTGCAATGACATACACCCTCTTTGAATGCCTCAAAGAGAAGGTGTCAGAGATATTGGCTGAACAGACTGAAGAAGAGGTGACTGCCAGGGTGGAGAAAATTGTTATAGAAGAACAGGTATCAAATATCCATTATACACAATAAAAATAAAATTTCGATCAACCTTGACTTATCCCAATCTGGTTGTCACTAAGTTGTAAGAGTACAGCTTTGATTATGCTTTTCAAGTGTTCCTTTTCCAATTCAAAATGTATAGAAATAATTTTGAAAGAATGTTTCAATTTCTCTATATAAAAGTTTGTTTTGCGCTCTCTATGTAATGTAAATACTAACAATAAAAGACAAATTAATCAGATACAATTTTTATTTGCAGACTGAGTCATCAAAGAAACCAGAGAAAAAAGAACAGCTAACGAAAGCTCAGAAGCGTCGCGCGTGGGACCGCGCGGAGATTGGGCGAGGGGGGGAAAAACCTCGAGGATGGGATTGGGTCGATATTGTCAAACACCTCTCTCAAGCTCCCCACCAACCTTCATGACAGGTGACGTAGCGGGAGCACAGCTGTCATAGCCACCTTCATGGTGACCACTTAATTTATCTCGGCAATGTCCTTTTATATAAAACAATACGACCACAGCCTAAACGAATGAAAAACGAATATAACGAAAAGCAATATAAAGTTGACGCACTGTACTAGTATTTATGTCAAACTATGAGTAAATAAACTGTTATAAAATTGTATGTTTCATATTGTATTGTATTTTTTACTGTCAGTGTATTCCTTGTCACGTTAAGTTGTCATAAATTGTACTAGTGAGTCGTGAGGTCTCATCGGTGCGAATTTAATACGAGTAAATAGATTTAAACGCACGATACATGGTTTATTTGTCTTAAAAAAAACATTCCTCTTTGCGTTTTCACTAACATACTGACCCACCATGGTCAGTTGTATTCGAAATCTACCACCACCGTGTTAAGCTGCCTTGAATCCACATATTAATATCTCTTAACATATTGTATTGTATTTTGTATAAATTTACGACCTACAACATGAATGCAAATAAAGTCGTGTATGATCTTTTATAATTGTTTATATGTGTATATCGATAGACACACATCAATATTTACTTGAATTAAAGTTTTTGTTAATTGGAAAAGACGAGAGATTTAAAAACTTGAGTTGGAGGTCAGGAACTCTCGCCACTTTAGTGATCTTACAGGACTATAGCAAGTATGACACCCAGAAGGAATAAAATATTGTTTAAGCTTTTCATTACAATATCTTGAACTGTATACGATCTCGCAACAGAGTTCTTTTAATAGTGAATTGTATTTTTGTACTCAAAACCAATAAATTGGAATATTATCTCAAATTTATGAATGTATTAACGCTATCGATCTTTTATAAGTTTATTTATTACTAAAATTGTTGTGCATGATGTGAGGAATTAGACTTATAAATAGGTACATTTAAATATTTTTTACTCAACTTTTACTTCTCAATAATGGGTGCATTTAAATGTTTCGTATGCTATTTTATTGTTTTTATTTATGGAATGGCATAACAAGGAAATCTGAATCATATAACGGCATACAATAAATACTACACTGTTTTAGAAGCTGTACACATATTGTACGTACACATGATTTTAGCACTACTTGTGTTCGCAATATTAGAGATTCTTATTTATTGTAGACTTAGGGCGGATTCGACGATATCATCTTATATTGAAGGAAAACTATTCATGTAAATGTTGCCGAATTATTATTATTATTTTTTATTTGCTAAAAATTAGTCAGCGCTTGACTACTATCCCACTTGATAGTAAGTGGCGATGTAGTCTATGATGTTGTGCGCACTAACTTATAAAGAGCCTATTCACTCTCCTGTTGAAAACTCCCACATTATACATACATGGAAAAACCAAAACAGGCAAGCTATTCCATTCCTTCGCAATACGCATAATAAACAGCGATGTAAAATGATATAAAACGTATAACGCTGTACTGTATTCACTATGACAAACCACTAGTTTCAGGAATTTATAAACGGAAGTGGCCTATTAAACTAAGGGCCTCTTTTCATAGCTGAAGAGTAAAGCTAAGTGGGCATTGATGAAAGAGTGAACTGCCAACTCAAGCGTGTAATACTCTAAGGACGTTCAAAGGCGTCCACGCTACAAGCGCTATATAAGGAGCATTGAGGATCTTGAAAGATGCATTCAAGTATTTATCAACACTGCTTTGAAAAACAGTAATATTAGTACGAATTTTCGTCTCTCAAATGTAAGGGTCTACTTTTCAGAATTTGTATACGTCATCCTCATCACCGCCCATAACTGTCTCATTGCCGGGTCTCCTCACATAATGACGAGTATTACAAGTTTATTATATTTTTTTCGGTGAAGAAAGACATCATGGACCTTCAGACCTTCAATCAAGATGAAAGTTGTAACCTTGATTGAATCAGCCGCCAAGCAATAGAGCTCCAGCTGGAGGTTTGAAAACGAGTTCTTTTTTCTTCTTCATTCTTCTTTCTTGAATATGTGAATATAAAGCCGAACATCCACCGCCAGCTAAAATAATTAGGAACTAAGATCAGTGAAATAAGCTAACATAAACTAAGAAATATCTGTTCGTCCACCGACAATTAATAACCTTTTTTTTTGTACTTCCATCACGGTAGTCTTTTGCCTGCGGTTTATACAATATATACTAATATTATAACTATTTGTCCTTCCACCGAAATATGATGATGATCACTCACTACAAAACAACTGTAGAAAGGCGCCGGAGGGGTAACGCAAGGGGGTGAGAGGAGAGAGCTTAGTCCGCGTAGCTTCGGATCGGTCTACACAAATAAGTTAGTACTACCTACTTGAAATATTTTAGTTAGCTTAGGTGGCATAGTTTGCGATGGATGCTCATGTATTTAGAACTGGCTTAACTATACGAGCTAAACTAAACTAACTTATAAACTTAACTTAAGCTGGCGGTGGACGTTCGGCTTAAAGTTAAGGGTCCTTTTCAAAATACTTTTCTGCCCTACGCTTCGATAATACATGGCAAATGACATTATTTTCCTGCACCTCATTGCCATATATTTTCTAAACATGAGCATGAATAGAAAAGCGTTTTGTTATAGGGAACTGAAGAGTCAACATTATTTTGGATTACCCGCAAAAGGTCAAATACGTTTAATGTCAACCTATCAAAATTTGAAATACCAAATTGTCAAACTCGTAAATTTTAAACAATTTTGATTACGTTTAAGATATTGGAAATACGATAATTGGCGTTTTTGACAATTTGGTATTTGATATTTTGATAGTTTGACATTATGCGTGTTTGACCTTTCGATAATGAAATCCAAGAATTTGTTTTGACGAACGCATGTATCTTTGGAACTATGAGTCGGATTGGAAAAAATCTTTTTGTGTTTAAAAGCTCGATTCTAGAAAAAGGTCTGATCCTGATCTGAAAAACTTTAAAAAAGAGCGTATAAAAATAATGTAAATAAAAGTTATTGTATGGCGCCAACGATATCCAATTACTTTAAAATTGAATGACAGATGAATCCACGAGACGCAGCTAGTCAACTAATAAAATAATTATTAATAACAACGAACAGAGAATCAGCTGCGAGGTTTATAATGGCAGTCATTAAGGTGATTGCGCGCTAATGTTTGTGCAATTAGTGGAGATATCTGCACTTCCTAGAGCCTCACAAATCACGAGTTCGCGCTCGCCGGCCGTGCTCCGGGCTCAATTACGTTAATATTTTATGACTACATTTTGCTAGTAATATTTGCAAACAAGCTGTGCCCACGACCTCGTCCGCGTTGAATTTAACAAAAAATGTTTTACTTTATTTTGTTTTAGTGGCCTACGGTACTCCTTACATCCACTACCTGCAAATAAAAGTCCTATCAAAATCAGTGCAGCAATTTCAGAGATTAGCCAGAACAAACAGACAGACAGACGAGAATTGAAAAATGCCATTTTGATGTATGTTTCATGATGTATATTCATATGCATGTAGTAAAAAGTGGTTATTTCAGTAATACAAACAAACACTCCAATTTTATTTATATATATAGATAATCTCTCCGTTAACTAAATCTTACCATCATACATTTTCTATCACATCATGAAACATACATATAAATAGTTTTTACTAAAGTTCTGGAATTGGAGACAAACATACATACTAAATCCCGTATTAAAAAACAAGACTAAGAGATCTCAGAATAAAATAGGAAGAAAGGATCGATTGTTTGTATATCCATCTCCTTCACTCTAATTTGTTCTACGATGCCAAAGACAAAGATGACAATAGGAACAGTAGTAGGTACAAATGGATGTGTAAAAATATTAGATTGAATTTAAGCAATTATTTTATATTGAAGAAGGTTTACGATACCGATACATGGAATTAGATCTAATTATAGTATCTACATTGTAAAATACAGTAATAATAAGTTCACATGACGATTACGCAGTGCATTTTTTTGCAAACATGACCGATATTTATATTATTTAAATAAAAAATATTACAGTAAAAATGACTAGCTTAATGCTCAAAGCAGCTCTACCAGCTAACCATTGAACTAAAAAGTAATGTACGAAAGGCCGATATTTGACCGCAACGGCAACAGAAAGTGTATGAACACTCAAAAATTGTCCGTATAGCATCCGCACGTGTGTCGTCCAACACACGTACCATCGTCGCCGTGTGAACGAACTAAAAAGATTTTCTACATACCCAACTCCTAACTGTCGCCGTCAACATAACCTAATAACATCTAATAAATTAAACAACAATAATACACAATTAGTAATAAATAGAAAATGATATATCGATAGAACGGGCCAAACCTACTTAATATAATTATAGCCATTCATGCTACAAGATATATGTGACAAGCGTTCTTTTAAAAAACCTATTATTTTTTATCATTACACTCCAATGCATTCATTAGAACTGTTGCGTGCGAGCGTTGAACCCGACCATATCGCACATAGGGATGGATGATAGTCGATAAATAACGCAGATTTGTCGATATATCTAAACGACATCTATATATGTTCGATACTGTGATATCGAATTCATAATAGTGATAATATTAGATTTAGGAAAACCAATCTTAGATAATTAATTTATAATCTTATTGGATTACTATGACTGCAACTACACTGTCGTGGTAATTCGTTCCTTAAATATTTTAATATTGTAACCTCTTTTACTAAATATAAGTTTTTGTATTTAATTTAATAAAAGAGCTAATAAAGGCAGCCTTTAAATTGTCATATAATAACCGCCATGCGTGTGCTAATTTTGATACAATACGTAATTATATGATGCGACATATGAGTACGTGTGTGTAAATATGCGGCTGTGTGTTTTGTTTTTTTCTAATATTATGTTTTGTACACTACGTTTAGTTGATAATCAAGAGTCAATTCCATTATATTAAATGTAAGTTCTGCTCTGTATAAAAATAAGTTTATTTAACATCCAAAAAAATATATATATCTTTTACAAGTACTCGCCAATGTCGCGGGCGTGTTCGTGAAGGTACCTCGTCAGTAGCACCATTACAATAATGAATACTCCACAGAAATTTATGGATTTGTGTTGTCAATGGAAATAACTTGATTTATTTTTGTGCTACCAAGAATACTGGAACGAGCGTGCTTTGCGAGTTGCTTTAATTATATGTAATTTCTCTCCCCGTGTCTAGATGATCAGCGCTTGTAATGGAAAACGTGTTGGCGGATACTTTGGATAATGTAACACCGTTTCTACTCAGATCTCAGATATTTACTTAAATACAGGTACACTTGTCTCCCTGATCGGTGCACGTACGATTGTTAATAGGAGCCATTTAAATCTTCTTCGCATTTAAACGAAAGAACCGATAATCTTGTATCTCTTCTATTTGTGATTATCAATCAAATCATTAGTAGATTTAATCATCGCTTAGTTATAAATAACTTAATTAAAACCAGTGGAGATGCAGTCGAAGGATTTGATTAAAAACATATAAATTGTATGGAAATTAACATAGATTGCTATAGTCAATTCAATTAACAAATCATTTGGTAGGGAAGGTATCTTTTGGTTGCAGATGTTAGGGCTGCGCCGAGAACTAACTATATAATAACGAATAATCGAATCAAAATGCTACCACAATAATTTATACATATTTAAAATCATCAACATATTATGGTGTCAATTGAGCAAATAACATAACAATTGACGTCAATGTTCAAAATAAATATATAATACAAATAAATCGACAAAATCTATAGCCGCGTACATCTCTAAAGACCAGCCCATACGTAATACAAAGCGCAGTCATAATATCCTGTGCGTTTCAGTGCCACGTGTGCCTCAGTCACTGCTGCGACCAGTTGGAATAGATTAATGAGGATATTTGCTGATTGATTATGATTAATCAATTATCAATAAAGAACGATCTATAACGTTTACAGCCAGTTGCAGAAACGAACGTTTAATATTTAACAGTACTTTAAATTGTAATGCTTAATTATATCGTTGCATAGAACAACATTGATGATATTTTAATAAATCGTTAAATATAACATATCCGAATATCTAAATCGTTTTTTTTTTTATCGAGGTTTGTTGTTATTAGTTGCCTAAATTGTTTTATACACCGTTATTAAATTTAAGATTTGTAACGCTAATGTCTCCATTCTGTAATGACACTAATGAACAGATTGTGGAACTGCCTGATAATGTATTGTTTTTTCTTAAATTTAATTAATTTCCATCAAAAACACAAATAATATTTTTTCATGAAAGTAGAAAATGGTATTTGTCATTTCTACCTTGTAAAAAAAAATATAGCAAAAGCAACCCTTACTTTATTATTTCATTGCGGTAAGTTAATTTTTTATATTCACTAATTATAATTATAATTACATTCACTAATTATAATTATATTCACTAATGTCATCAAACGGTAAATTTATGTATACCCTTAATTAATTTCTTACATTATATTACTGTAATTGTGACATTGCACCTACAATGCCTGCAGAATTCTTAGCGCTTGTAAGTTACATTGAAATTCAATGTTATCCAATTAACTGCAAGTGGTAGATCTGGTATCATTACTGCTATCAATATCTTGGCGTGATGTCTGCTCGCTGCCCTCTTCTTTAGGTCAACCGAATCGTCGCATTCCGGCTCGAAGCTTGAGAGCAAACTCCATATATCTTTCATCTTCTATTCATTCTTGGCCAGCTTAGGTGATTCCATGAGCAGCGGAATCAGTTAACTATGCAATGGATCTTCAACTCATTCATCATCATCATTACAACCCATAATTATCCCACTGCTGGGCTCGGGTCTCCTCTCACGAGGTGAGGGGTATAGGCC